>APFE031274402.1:214666-252110 GCA_000404065.3 Pinus taeda | reverse complement strand
AGGGTTATGGCATGCCTAATGGAATGCAATGAGATGACACTGATGAGACACCTACTTATGCAAATGCAAAGAGTTTTGATCGCTGATGGAGGGCTACTAGACCGACTCTAACATACTCAATATGAACATAACCGTCATAATACAGTGTGGATCTATACACCAGCCATGAAAACTCCCCACAGTATGGATGGATGAAACTAGATCCAAGGTCTTCATTACTACCACTTGATAGTATGAGTCTAACCATGTGAATGAATGCGTCTAAGTCGAACATGGAAGGCACCATTTGATTATCGGTCTATAATGAGGATCGTTAACGGATGCAAGAGGAACCACTAATAATGCCAATGTACCTTAAGATACACTGGTACAATCTATGAAATGTGAATAAATGATTTGAATTCGAACACCCATAGAATATTTTGATCAAAAGCCAATGATGTTAATCGATTGTCAAAAGTGAGGAGATCTGCCATTGAGGTATGCAAGTTCCAAGGCACTAAAGGGATTTTCTAAGTCAACTTGCTATTTAATGTCTTCAATTCGATAAGAAGTGACCTATCACAGGAGGACCTTGATGTATCCCCCATCAATGACACAAAACATGTATCAAGATTTTAAGTAGGAAAAATAAAGTAATTCAAGACAAACTCGGGGATAGTTGATGCGAAAGAGGGCTATAAGTACTACAAAAGATTTTAACTGACGTTGACCTTCTATTGAACATATTGGTGATACTATACGAAGTTGGAACCACTAACACAATACGAGATCAAAAACCATAATGAAAACTTTCAATGAGGTATGACAAACATAGAGGTAAGTGTATTTCCCAACCCAATCAGACACAAAAGTGAAGGAGTGTTATTTTTAAGAGTGACTTAGTGCCAAATATTAACCCTATACATTGTTTTCCCAATTTTTCCAACCATTTCTAACAAGTACCTCTTTACTTTTACACAATCTTGATGTGGATTACATATGCTTGTAGTATAATTCCTTTGAGTTATTTCTAACGAACCTTGGGAAGGAGTGGTTCAGTCTCATCATGATTGATTAGTCCTACACTATTTAAATTTTATGAGTCCATTGAAGAGGCAACTCAACTTCGTTTTCATATTTAGATAATTTGAAAAAGAGATAAAAAGAAAAATCCATAGTGTTATTTTTTGTAAATTTAGTCCCTCAAGCCCGAAAAAAAGTGTAAAATAATACAAGGGAAAATTCTTATGACCATGGTTGATCAAAGTGTACCTTTTTCATAAATAGTTGACGTAGTTTGTAAAAGGGGTAAACTTATACTAGGTAGAAGTTTCTTCATATAATTTATTGAGTTCAAAAGAAATAAGTTTACTCGACAATCTTTTCATATTTCGAGAGTCTAAAAAGAGCTTAAAGAGGACTCTAGAGAGTTTTTTTTGTAATTACTTTAAAGAGCCTAAAAAATTAATAACAGTATGCTCTCTTCCTTTTCACAGTTTAATGAGGTTGAGAATGAAAAAGAGATCACTCGTCATCTTTCAATTTAATTAATGAGCAGGAAAAGATGAAAAGAACTCTACATTTTCATGTGCATTTTACGAGCATGAAAAGACAGCAAAAGAAGCTCAGGATTTTCATGAGTTTAACAAGTCTTGAAAATAATAACCAAAATAGACTCGAGATAGGTTTCATATTTTACACAAGCTCAAAACAAAGAGAAAATTTTACTTGAGATAGGTTCCATTTTTACACAAGCCTAAAACAAAGAGAAAATTGTGCTTGAGATAGGTTTCACTTTTACACAAGATTGAAACAGAGAGAAAATTTTGCTTGAGATAAGTTTCATTTTTATACAAGCTTGAAACAAAGAGAAAACTTTGCTTGAGATAAGTTTCATTTTTATGCAACCTTGAAACAAAGAGAAAATTGTGCTTGAGATAGGTTTCCATGCCCCCAACATGTCCTGCAAAGGCTAATGGCTTAATTCTAGCATGATGACTAGAGGCATATGCCCCCCAAACTTCATATGATCTGCCCAAGTAGACTACTAGTTACTAAAAGGTGGATGAAATTAAGGTTCATTTAAGATATTAGGTGAAAGACTAGACTCAACATTTACAAGATCTAGTCAAAGACGCGAATCAATTAGAGGGGGATTTGTTTCATTTTTTAACGAGATTAATACGAGAAAAGAACTATGCTTATAGCACCGGTTTCATTTTTTAACGAGCTTGACATAGAAAATGAACTATGCTTGTGATGAATTGATTCATTTTTTAATGAGTTTGACATTAAAAAAAAAACTATGCTCATGGTACCTTGTTTCATTTTTTAATGAGCTTGACACAAGAAAAGAACCATTCTCATGACACATTGTTTCATTTTTTGACAAGATTGACACACGAATGGGAACTATCCTCAAAATATCTTGTTATGGATTCCAAGACGATAATTCTCTAGAAGGAATACATGCAAAGGGACACAACTCAATCATGGCTTCCAACAGGTCTTCATCGGATGGAAGAACAATGCTTTGGAAAAAATACATGTCAAGGGACTCAATAGGAGTAGGAAGATCAGGTTTCGATGTCCCCATTGAAGGGTTCACCATGTCATCTACTGGATCTAAGTCAAAAGAAGTTGATCATACAGTGAGAGGCTCTTCTTCATTGGTAAGTGAAGGCATGGGACAAGTTTCCACATAATTAACCTGTGGTAGGGGGAATACCACTTGTGTATAAGAAACATTCAGGGAGGTTGGATGGTTGGCAGTCATATCAAAGGCACCAAACAAAATTTGGTCAATAGTCACAATGTTTCCATTATGGGGGAAGACATCACAAGAAAAAGTGTGGACACGACAACTTTGATTACATAGTCATAGTCTCTCCCAAGGATCAAATTGAAATCCAAGGGGACTTGGACTACCATTACATCAAAACAAACAATTTTTCCTTCCAAAGTAATGGGAAGTTGAGGAAGGATCCCTAAATTTTCACTGGATCTTATGTTAAAAGCCATCAATTTTTGAGTAACAAACAAAATCTGAGGGGAACCCAAAGCTCGTTAGACAATTGAGGATAAAATGCTAACATAAGTACCTTTATTTATAATAGTCTGATGCAAGTTCTTATAACAAGCCTTTACAATGATTTGGAAAGGGATGTAAGAAGGGAGACGAGGCTCTGTTAGTCTATTCCAATCAAAGGAAATGACCTCAGTACTTAGAGGGGGTTCCATCGAAACAAGTGAAATGCCCCCCTTTTCTGGTGGAATATGAAATAATAAGAAGAACCTAAGTGATATTAACTTCACTCTCTAAGGGGAGAGTGGGATTGGCCGAAGATGAAATCGATTGGACCACTTGATCAACCAATGGTTCATCAATATGAGTGTTATGGGTTTCACTCTCCAAGGGAAGAGTGGGGTTAAGTGAACTTGGAATGGGGTCAATCACTTCATCAACTCATGGAATATTGGGAGAAAGCTTACGATAACTAGTTGGAAGTTGCTATTGAGAAATAGTAATGTTTTCCAATAATTTAGAAGCTTCATCCATATGAGGGAAAAGGTGAGTTTGATGACTCCCTTCACATAACCTACAAGGAAACCTAACTTTACTCTTTTTCCTTAGAACCTTATAATCATTGGTTGATGGACCAACAATAAGTTGATGAGAATCTTTAGACTACACTTCTAAGACCTTAGGAATACCAGGAAAAATCATAAGAAGGTGGTCACCCTTATAAAGCTTACAAGGGTATGTGGGTTTGTAATGCATGTTGGAGGGTTCCTCATCATTATCAACACTCACAACCATGGTTGGTTGGTTTAGCCCTTTCTTATCTTGCTTCTTATTATTCTTCCTTTTCTTCTTCTTATTAGCCTCCGGGTTACTAGCATTAAGACTTTCACCAGGTTAAGAAGAAGAAAGGGAAGAAGACATGATGGGAGAAGAAAGGTAAAGGCTCAACATGGGGTTGGTGTTGTTGAGGTGAAGTGGCTTGGGTATTTGGGACTAATTAGGTTGAAAACAACCATGTTGGTAAACCTATCGTGAATCCAGGAAGAGACAACGTAGTCATGTAGGGAGTACCAAAATTTCTAAAGCAAGGAAAAGGACTAGGATCCTCATTAAAAGGGTTTCTTTGATTGGAAAATCCTAGAACTGTTGCCATCATATTCAACCTAAATTCTACTAAAAAATGAATTTTAATTAAGAATTATGACAATGTATGATAGTTAAATCCATAATTTATATCAATCAAATAAACAGTAGCAGTAAAAAGGGTCATTAGGTATCAAAGGTTTACCAAGTTGTTGTGAACTGCTTTATACCATTAGGTACATGCATGCTATGCTCCTTGAATGTTATGTTTGGTGTATCACATACAACAAGGTGGCCAACTCAATTACTTATGGCTGGTTTGCAACCTAAAAGGGGACTTCCCATATACCCGAGAGTATGTGGAATTATAGTCCATGTTAGTGTTGTCTAATGCATAACTGTATGAAGGGTGCCTTCCTATATACTCATCATATATGGAGCACCCTCCTATATAGCCAAAGGCACATAAAATAATGGTCCTATATACCCTGATGTACATGGAAGAACCAAAACACGCACAAAATGTAATGTTGACAAGAAAAGACAACTCCTATGTTTATAGATGTCGGAACACATCTTCTAACCTAGACCCACATTAAATGTGATTATTGTTGATTAACTGTTTATTTTAAATACTTTGATTGATTTTAATGTCTCACTTTTCATTAAAGGTAATTAAATGTGTATGATGATGAAATGGTATAATAACTCAATTCCAAACTAATGCAATGAATATGAAATTATAACCTATTCAATTCTATGAATACCAATTATAGTAAGGAATTAATTGTTTCAAGAAAAGAAGTAAGCGAAACATTCAAAGCAAGAAACATGAACCATTTTTTAAATGAAAATCAAATAAAATGCAGGATACATGATTCTTTCCCCCCCCCCCCAACCAAATGCAACTTATTGTCCTTCAAGTCGAAGCCAAAAAATGTTTCACCAATGAACTACAATACAATAAAAAAATAAAATATTTTTGAAAAGAAAATATTCAATGGAAAGGAATAATAACTTTTTCAAAAAACACTCCAACAAATAGACCTTTTACAAAGTAATTTGAATGCAGAAGAAGAATGTAAATACATCAATCAACAAGTAGAGATTAATTACGTTAAAGGAATGTAAATGGAAACTTTTCACAAACAAAAATATTTCCACAACAAGCCAAACAAACAAACAAGCTCAAATTAATCTATCTTTCTGTGAAAATAATCCAAAATTCTTTACCATAGACAAAATGAATTCTTTGATCAAATCACTAAAAGAAGACATATCCATACAACCAGTTTCCAGAAGTAAGAAACGATATTTTGATAGATCAATGAAACTAATAAATTCCAAAAGACTAAATATGTAAATATAAACAAATTACACAAAAAGGCAATTAAACACGAAAATTCAAGTTAAGGTTGACTTTTCAGACACACCACAGGATCAAGAAAACTCAAAAAAAAAAAACAAACAAACAAACAAACAAATTTTCAGGCCCAAAATGCAAAGACTCTAATTTTTGCACTTTATATATAGGAAAAATGTTTTTCATCTCTTTGTATCTAAAGACAAAGTGTGATAATGGCAAAGTGCAAGAAAAAAATAAAAAATCATTCAACAGGTTATAAAATCAAGTGTTCAAGGTCATATTACAGTCGATAGAGGTTTTGGAAGGTAAAGGAAGACAAAGAAGGCCATCGAAGAACTAAACCATTACCCAGTACGGTTTCCAAGTTTGTTATTGGACAAATCCCTCTTGCGAACAAGAGAGATCTCCCTAGACTCAATGATAAAATCTAGAAAAAACAAGACAATGCATAATATCTTTCTTTAGTAAGGTTTGAACAAAACTTACTGTTTAATAAAATATATCCTCCCTTAAATCCTCTTCTTTCTTGATTTCCTGCTCCACTTCAATCTTTGAAGATCGGAACCTACAATAAAAAAGATATACTAAATGATCAAACCATACTATGGATGAATGAGTTCAAACAAGTATTAACCAGAAGATCAAGGAGCTTTGATACAATGAATGTGAATAATAAGAAAATCATGTGAGAAAAATGGTATATATTGTATTAACAAATAAGAGGGAGAGATTACAATACAAACCTTCATTACGTAAGTTTTCTTCCACCATTTTGCAATCATCCCTTTAGGATGACAAGCCTTCACTTCCACTACATGAATGTAGAAGCTAAAACCCTCAAAAATACAACCCCCTTCTCTTGGGTCTGCTATGAAGTTGTAGATCCACTTCTGAAGAGGTGAGATCCACAATGAGGGGAGATAGGATCAATAATGAGTGGGATGGGATTTATCAAAGTGGTAATAATGCCCAGATAGGTGCGAACTTGAGCTAATTTTGTTTGAATAAGATTCTTGAACAAGGCTTCTAGAATTTACTTTTTATTTTTATGTTTGTACAGTGGTCATCGCACTTTTTGGTTTAGCAAACCGCGCTGGTCATTGCATGTTTTTAATAGTGACGGGTGCACCATCATACTCTGACAATAGGAAAGATGCGATGAGGCCTAAAATTAGGGCTTTTAGCAATGTAAACCAGGATTCTTGTATTTATTAGAATGGATCTTCTTCCATATTTGTAGGGGAATGTTGAAAAGGGTCATCGAATAGTGAGAGATCTAAATTTAGGGTATTTTGCCTGAGTGTGACAAAATGACATGTAACAATGAGATAAACTTCATATCTATAGCTTAAGGCACAAGGCCTGAGGTTAATATATTGTTGATGGTGAATGATAATAGTAATGAGGATAAGTGCCCCAAAACTCTAGCAAACAAAGGTTTCTGAGATCAGAAAGGGGACAAGGCCCAACACCAAACTCAAACAACAATCATAGCTTGGCCCGGAAAAATACACCAGTCTACTTAGATTATATCAATCTACTGATAAACTCATTTAACAAATCATGCTTACTCATGTAGTTGACTTTGTGACTTATAACAATGAAAAAAAAAAATTTCTACGAAACCAACATAACCATAAGAACATATAAGAAAGCATCCAATATCCTAGGCATACAGAAATATAATATTTCTTTGTTGCTAGTATTAAGCCACATAATTTTGTATCACGTATTAGACATTATTAAACATCCATGGCACAAGTATATACACAAGTAGATACACATATCTAATTTACTTGAATGGATGATGACTAACAACTAGAGGAGGTACTTCAACTCTATACACTATTTCTTGTAGCTAACCACCCCCTAGCTGATTTAGAGGCTAAGGAGTTATTTTCTCAAGGGAATTTCACACCGATGAAAAGTCAACTAGACCATAGAGGAAGTGAATTGTCTAAGTGGTTTATCAACTACCTCATGTAGTAAGCACCATAGTAACCCTTCTACCTCTATGAAATAGACACACTGATTCATCTAAGGCTCAATGAAGTTCTACTTAGTTCCAAGAGACTGGTCTCATTCTAAGGGTGGTTTATCAGCTGGATTTTCAAGGCAATCACTGCAAGAGTCTACAACCCACCATCCAGGTAGTTTATCATCTTATTTAGCAAGCACTTAAGTGGTTTATATGCCTCAAGGCAAGCACTTAGTGGTTTATCATTCCTTTTCAACAAGATCTATTCCAAATCCCATAAACAATGCTTTCTAAAACTTGGAAGTAAATTTTCATCTTGATCTGAAATGATCTTCTTGGGCATGCCATGCAATCTAAATATTTCTTTCATGGAAATCTAAGCGATGTCAATTTCCTTGTGGGTGGACTTGATAGCTATAAAATGAGTTTCCTTACTCAAATTGTCCACTACCAACATTATAACATCACATTGTTTAGATTTCTTCGGCATTCTTATGATGAAGCCCATGGAGATGACTTCCCACTTCCACTCAGGGATTTAAATTGACTGTAATAATCACGTTGGATGCCTACTCTCCACTTTAACTTGCTAACATTATAGGAACATTATAATGTAATCAATGACTTCATTTTTTTATGCCTGACCAATAATACATTTTCTTCATGGTTCTTATCATTTTTTGATAACCAAGATTACTTTAATATGGTATTTTGTGAAATTCATCCAAGACAAGCTTCTTCAAGTTTCCCATGTAAGGCACATACCATCTATATTTGAATTTCAACATACCATCATTAGTGAGTAATAAATTCTAAATCAATGATCCTTTTGGATCTTGGTGCAAGCATTATTTCATATGATGATAATCCTCATCCTGGAGTAATGCCTCTTTGATCCTCTCTTTGATACCAACTTCACAAGTACTTATGGCTTCCAAATGAGATGCTTATAGGATTCTAATAAGTGCATCTACCACTTTGGTCTCCTTGCCTTTAATGTAATTTATTTCAAAATCAAATTCATTGATCAAGGCTAGCCAGATAGCTTGTCTTGAATTTAGCTCAGTTGGCCAAATAAATATCTCAGCCCTCCATGATCTGAAATTAAAATGAACTTCCTTCCAAGCAGGTAGTGCCTCCATATTTTCAATGTGTGCACTATTGTTGCTACCTCCAAGTGATATATGACATAATTCCTCTCATGATCATTTAATTTTCTCGATTCATAGAAAACCACATGTCCTTCTTGCATTATGACTCCACTGATCTCTTCCTTGCAATCATCTATGTAAACCACCTAATATTTCTCTGCATTGACTATTCTCAATATTGGTGCATGTGTGAGCAAGTTTTTTCATTGCTAAAAATTGGTTGCGCACTTTGATGTCCACTAGAAACTAACTCCTTTCCTTTGCAATTCTCCAATCTCCAAAAAAAATTGGATAAACCTTTGGTAATATCTAGCCAACCCCATGAAGGATCTAACTTATGCAACATTCTGAGGAGTAGGCCACTCCATGTTGCCCTTGATCTTCTTTGGATCTACATTACTCCTTCCTTGGATATAATATGTCCCAAGTACTAAAATTGTGATTGGAAGAAATCACATTTGTTGAGCTTGGCATAGAGCTTGTTCTCTCTCAGCAATTACAACACTGCTCTCAAATGTTCTTCATGCTCCTCCTTGGTTTTAAATTAAACCAAGATGTCATCCATGAAGACCAACACAAACTTGTCCAAATATGTGTTAATGAAATTGTTCATCAAAAACATAAATGTGGTTGGAGCATTTGTGAGTCCAAATGACACCACCACAAATTCGTAATGTCCATACCTAGTTCTGAATATTTTATTATGGATATCTTCATCTTTAACCTGGATTGGATTGTACCAAACCTTAAGTCTATTTTCTATAATACTGCATCCCCTCTCAGTTGATCGAACAATTCATCAATCCTAGGTAGAGGATACTTTTTCTTTATTGTGGCTTTATTCAGTTGTTGATAGTTAATGCACAACCACAATGTGTCATTCATTTTCTATACAAATAGCATTGGGCTCCCCAGGGTGACACATTGGGTTTAATATTCCCCTTGTACAATAATTCATTCAATTGTAATTTTAGGACCACCAACTATGGCATGCTCATGTGATATGGAGCTTTTTACATTAGCATTGATATTGGCAATAATTTGATTAATAAATTGATTTCTCTTCATGAAAAAATCCTGGTATCTCCTGAAGAAATACATCACTAAACTATATTAATATTGGATGTTCTTCCATTTAGTCTGTATCATCTTCATATTTGTTGCCTAGATTTCATAAAAAGAACATCCATTTCAACTACATCTTTTCATTTACAATGTTGATATCTACTTGATAGTCATTGTATTTTTAATTCCTTATAGTGTCAATTTTTTTCCTTTATCACTGAGGCATTGTAATGACTTGTTTTAGCAATCAATGTTTACCTTGCGGGCTACTAGCTAGCCCATGCCAACTAGCACATCATATGAGCCCAATAGTAACATATTTAAATTGACTATCATAGGCATGCCATTGATCACTACTGTGCATGATTCCACCATGTATGCGACTCAACTTTTGGTTCCCATTACTAGCTGAACCAACCAAGAATTTTCATGGGCTTTCTTCTATAATGTGCATCTTTTTGTGACTCGGACTAACATAACTAAAATTAGAGCTTGGGTGAATCAAAATCGAATATGTTTATTTAACGACCATACCTTCCATATTGATTACTAAAGCTTGATGATCAGCCTACCTATTATCCAGCGTAACATAGATTTCTGGCACGTTCTAAGCCACATCATTCATTATATTTGCTTCTTACACATCACGCAACCTTGGGCCATTATTCTATTGTTGAGGACAATATTTTTAGATGTGTTTTTCTCCACATGTCCAACATTGTATGGGTCCTCTCCTAAACCCCTTGCTTCCCTCTCTTGTTGGCTTAGAGAACCGATCCCTACTAGCATTAGTATATTTCTACTTAATCTCACCCTTGGCAGGAGTGGTGAAATTCACATGCTTTCCTCCTAGGTGATATCTTAATTATTTTTTCCCTTTTCCCTCAAATTTGGACCTACCTCTTGTTTTCCAATCAGGTCAAAATTCAGTTTTATGTCTAGATTTCTCATAACAGTGCTTCACTTCTGGATGGTGTCTTCCAATGTTGTTGCCCCATAAAACTCAATTTTGTCATTATAAGCTTATGGAAACCCATGATATAGCTTTGAATCTTTACTTTATCATCCTTGATATAAGGTACATACCTTAACAACTCCAAAAATCTATTTGTGTACTCATCATCTATGAGTTTCCCCACTTTGTGCTAATGAAACTATTTAACCTTGTTATTGTAGTACCTTTTAGATAGGTACTTCACCCATAAATATCTCTCAAATATCCTCCTGGACAACTCTTTCTCTCTAATTTCTTTGACATTCCTTGGTCTTCCCACTAGACATTAGCCTTACCTTTTAGGTTGAAGATGGCTATTATTTCCTTCATGTTCTTAGAGTATTCATGCACTCTAAAATACTTCTTCATCCCTAATAACCATGCTCTTACCTTTTCAGCCTTCTTGACCTTCCATGAAAGGTAGGAGTTTTTTCCTTCTTGCCTAAAATATTAAGTTCTTCTCATTCCTCCTCTATTGATGATATCTCTTCATGGAAGAACTAGATACTCATTCATGACTACTTGTTCTCCTCTTTTCAGTACTAAGTGGAGTTCCTCCTCTCACTACGTCTTTGTTTGTTTGTTTGTTCCTCTTCTTATATTTGCTACCTTCTTCTCTATTAGCTTCCAATTCATGCCTCCCAAGTTCAAATGAGATCTGCTTAGAATTATGTTTTCCTAGGTAGTTGTAACCTAGCTCATATTAATTCTCCTAAGCTTATACAATATTTTCATTGTCAACCTTGCAACTTCTCAACTCAACCCTTAAACTTCTAAGGGTTTCCATCCAATTAAGGGAGTCTTCCTCTCTCCTTTTCCCAACTGAGTCTTCTTACTAACAATGTTGGTATTTAAGGTTGCTATACTGCACCATTTTGCTACTCATTCATTGATTTCACTATTGTTCCTTGATGTCTCCTTATGTGTTTTCATATACACACGTCTATTAATCAAATAAAATCCAATCTAGACATATGTATCCATCACCTTGGCTTGTTTTCACTAAGTATGTTGATGTGGAACTAACTGAGACATCCAACCGCAGGTCAATATGCTAGTTACAAAACAAAGTAACATCTAAGGAATCAGTCACAATAATCACAGTAATTAACATTTTAAGACAATAAATTATCAACCTAAATACTATTCTATAAAACTCCTAACAGAGCTTCTAACATTATATTTCTAGGCCAAATTAGTATGAATGTTAAACCTGAGTGCTTTGATACTTTTTATTAGAGCTCCAAAGGTATGGTGTAGAACCTTGCTTTCATACCACCTTGTAACACTACCTCCCACTCCCTTGGATCTTCTTTGGCTATTGGAGGTGTTACCTATTAATTAACCTAACCTCCATGGTCCATTATGAAGATTGGGTCACAAAAGTATTCATACCCCAAGTTAGTGAAATCAACTTCTGATACCACCATCGCATTTAGCTTGTTGAGAGTTTGTCATTGATATAAATTTCATCTAAATACGACTCAAGGATTGAAATTTATGACCATTTGAATTTTTACCCAATAGATTGTGCCACATCAACAAAGGACCACCACATGGCACCCACATGTGCACCACGTGGAAAATCTATGTCATCCCTAGAATTCTCACACCTCTTACATTTCCTATGTGGCATCCATGAGCACATCCTCCAAACCTTATTAGGACCCCCCAAATGGACCTAGGGTTGTCAGCTCCACTAGCTCGACCCATCGTGTTTTTGACCATTCTCCATTAAGACCAACCCACCTAACCATGTCATCGTGGTCCCAAGTCAACCAACAACATAAGTTGGTCAGGACTACACAGTTGGGAAGTCTATCAAATATTGTGAGTTTTTCCCCAACAACTACTAGCCATTTTTTTCATTTCCTCCATGGTTCCTTCCGGAACACAACTTCACACACACCCAACAAGATTTTCTTCCCACATACGTCATCCCTGTGGGGTCTCACCTATGCTTACACCATCCTTTATGCAAGTATTGTCAACTACAACCCTCTTTAAACTTATAACTGGGAGCTTGGCTCGTGCACATGTCATCCCATCCTTGAATCATTCTGAATTGTGTCCCAAATAAAATTGAATTACAAGGCCCAGAGATACGCATATGTCATCCCTATCCTGACACTTTTTTATTGCTCCTCACTTCAACTTAACTCAACATTCCTGTGGTTGCACCTACATTAACCCAGTCCTGGCACTTATAGAACTACGTCCCTTTCAAGTTGACTTCAAGAGCCAATAGATCATATCAACCTCATTTACCAGCAATGAATACAAAGGGGTGACGAGCTAGGCTTTAGATATCTGGCTTAAGGCATACGAAACTAAGGTTAAGAGAACGTTGATGGGGAAAAATAATAGCAATGAGGCGTGCACCCCAAAACTCTAGCAAACAAAGGTTTTTTAAGACCAAAAAGGGGACAAGGCTCAAAACCAAATTCACACAACATTCATAGCTTGGCCCAAAAAAATACACCAATCTACTCAGATTATACCAATCTATTGATAAACTTGTTCAAGTAACCATGTTTACTTATGTAGCTGAATTTGTGGTTTATAACGATAACAACAATGTTAGCATATGATAAATTTCGGCCAAATTTATTCCTCGACATGCTTAGTTTAGTATGATAAACCATGAAGTTTATGAGGTTTTTGTAAATATCTTCGAGTTATTTTTAAAAAATCTTTTTATTTTAAATAAAATTCAATTTTTGTAAACTAATTTATTTATTTCTTTCTCATTTATTTATTTATTTATATTAAACCTTAGGTTAAAAAAATAACCGCAATATCTAAACTATATAAACCATATTTATTTGTTATGAGTCGGCCAAAGTCAAATTCACTTATGTCCCCGCCCCACATTTAATTGATTACTTTTCCCCAATGTTATGCTTTGAGATTGTGCATATTATCGATGGTATTAATGATTTTCATGGCGGGTCCTTTTTTATTTCACCTACCCCCCCCCCCCCCCCCCCCCCCCCGAAAACACAATATTCACAATGATTAAATATCATTATATATGGCGGGAAAGGAAAATTTCATAGATTTATGAAATAAGATTATGGATGGACGCTGAAGCAAATATGAGATTTATGAAAAGAGTTTACGAATGAATAAGGCTAAGGTAAATCAGGTACATGTGAAATGAATTTATCAGTTACAGTGTAAAATGAACTTACAGGTACACGTAAAATGACTTTACAACTACAGGTGAAATGAATTCACATAGGTGCAAGAAAATGAATTTACAAGAGAAAATAAAAGGAGACTTTTGCGATCATATGTTTATGAAACTAATATACAGGTGAGAAAAAATGAGATTCATGTAAGGAAATTTTACGGATAGGAGGCTAAGTTAAAACAAGATTTACAGGTGCGAATTGAGGTTACTGATGAAATTAAATGGAGTAGAAAATGAGTTTTTACATAGAAGAAAGATATTTTTGTTTTTACTATGACATAAAGAGGAGAAATGAATGAGAAATTAAATTTGGATAAATACTTATCCAAATTAATTTTACAGAGGTAAAAGGCAAAAAAGACAAAAATAGAACTTAAAGGGGCAACTAGTTAATGCAGGTGGTAGAGCAATCAAATTTAAGAGGGCAGTTAACAAATTTTGTGAAGACAGTTTCAACCTTTTTCTAGATTTCAAGGGCATAAAGATATCATCAGCCTAAGACACCTAGCAACAAAAGATTAAGAGATTGAGGATCATTTTGTAGATTTCCAGCATTGAGAAAACCAATTCCAGAGTTTAATGAACAGTTCAATGTTTCCAGCAGATAAATTGGAGATATTATTTTATTTTAGTTATTATTGAGGATTTTATTCCATAATTATTGTAATAGTTTAGGAGAGTTTTATTCTATATATTGTTTCATTTGTAATAAACAAAGGGTTGAGACTTGTATGAAAAATGACTTTTGATGTAAAGTTATTCATTGTGCTCATGTGATCAATTCTCATTAGTACAAAAAGTTGTTTCATGATTCCTGTGTCAGACTCATTGGTGAAGTTTTCTCTTATGTTAATGTGTTTTCTCTATCATCACATATGTTTTCCTTATCTGATTTGTTCAAAGAAAAATAAGAAATTGAATTTGTTTAATTGCACTTAATTTTGGCTTATGAACAATAATTGATATTTTCCAACTGATGTTAAATATAGAATTCTTAAATGCTCTATGTTTAATTGATCCTTAATATTTTCCTCTATCTGACTTCACAAAGCTCATAAGATCTTATAGTATTCCTACCTTGCCCTATTACACTTATTTGTTAACTCTGCAATTGATCTATGGAAAGCTGATTGGCTCCATTTCCCAATGGCTTCCTATTACAGTTTCAACCAAACAACCCAAAAAACCAAATTTTGAACCTTATATCTAGCCTAAAATCCCACTACAAACAATCTAAATCTAACAGAGATATCCCTCTCTGAGTTTAGAAGCTCTAGATTCTAAACTTAAAAGTGGTTCTATGGTTACCTCTGGGTTTCTTTTACAGCCTTGGGAAATTATGGAGTGCTAACATCCTAGTGACCATAATCAGGGAAAATATTTTATCTTCCTCAGGAAAGATTATCAAATTTCAAATCTGATTGTTGGTGGTGGACAACAATCAGACACATGAAGGTTGTACCTTTTCACCTAACGACTCCAATCAGCTTCAAGCATATCCAAAACACTCCATTTGTCACTGAAGTGGCGACTTCACTGGTTCAAGATGGATTCTAGATCTGCAAGGTATGCTCCTATGAAGTGTGTTCAAATTCTAGGTTTTCCAAATCTCATGCCTTGTGTAGATTTCCAATCATATTTACCCATATTAAGAGATCAAGAAGGAAATGATGCTACTCTTCACTTGGTCAAGTTTCACATGCATGTACATAGACTAAAAAATAATTTTCCTGAAGACTGCCTGATGAAGATATTTATGACAACTTTGGAGGAAAAAGCAAGATCTTGGTATGAAAATTTTTAAACTACTAGTATATGTTCTTTAAAGCATTTTCATATTGTATTTTATGAGAAATACAAAGAAGATTATCCATCTTTGTTGCTAGTTCAAAACTCTTGTGCTCATTTTGGAAGTTTTATTCAATATCTAGAAGGTTACTATGAAGATGACCAGTTCATGGATGAAGAGATACTAGAGGCTTTGAATGAAAATCCTTTTCAGCATCATGAATAAAAAGTAGAAGCTAGATACCATTATAATCATGAAAATTCTTAGTCATTAGTTTCTTCCTTGGTTGTTGATGAAATAAGACAAGATGCTATTGGAATTCATGTTCCTTCACCTGAATTTGATGAAATTTTGCAGCTATCTTGCCAACTTTTGTGTGACCGAGTTAGTGATGAGGGTAGTCAATCATCTCTTTCTGCTTCTCATGCATTTTCTGACTCATTCATTAAAAGAGAAGAGGTTATCTCAAATCCTTTTGAAGGTCAAGATGAAATTTATACTGAATTGAATAAAGGGTCATTTTTAGAAAACCCAATTGCACATGATATTGTTATTGTATTTGATAAGATTCAAGAACATTCAGAGTGCTTGTCTATTGTGAATGGTAAGGATGACAAACTGACTGTTGTTTTTTCATTTGAAAATGATCACCCTAATAAAATAAAACAAGAAACAGTTTTTCTTGATTCTTTTGAATATCAAAATGATATTTTCATTTAAATACATGAGGAGCCATTTTCAAATTTTCTTCAAACATGTCAGGCAGTTGTTCCATCTAAATATGTTCAAGAGTGTACCACACATCTTCACGTTGTGGATCATAAGAATAAACAACAGTTTACTACCATTCTATTCGAAGCGGATCAATTTCATCACATAGACAAACCAGCGGTTTAGAATGAGGTTTGTTTTCCTGGTTTAAATCATCCAAAAGACCTTATGTTGCATGTTTTCCATGATCCTTTGGTCATTTTACTGGAGTCATCGATGACGGCAGAATTTGCTTGGTTCATCAATACAGGTATTAGATCCAGTGGGAGGTTTGAGTTACTAGTTTCTGAGTTTATTTTTCTGCCTGGAGGAGTGGAATGCAAGGTTCAGTTAAGTAGCCATTTGCTTAATTGGGTGCATTGGAAAATTTATTACTTGATACTGCATTCATTTCAACATATTAGAGTGAGTAGGTGTGATGAATAAGCCCCACTCTTTGAGAATTATTTTCATTTGCAGTTTGAAACAGAGTTTTCAGTTTGTAGTATTCAGTATCATTTTCAGTTTGTACATAGGTTTGAGTTTCCGAACAGGTCACAAGTTGTAGGTTGAGGGGTGTGATGACTACTGAACGGTCGGGCACTAGAGCTGCAGTTCTTTGTTGCCCCACAGGGGGGCAACATCCCGAGTTGGATCTAATGTTAGCACATGATAAATTTTGGCCAAATATATGCCTCAACATGCTTAGTTTGGTATGCTAAACCATGAAGTTAATGAGGTTTTTGTAAATATCTTCGAGTTATTTTAGAAAAAAGGTTTTTATTTTAACTAAAATTCAATTTTATAATATCTATATATATATATAAAATTATTTATTTAAAATATTAAAACATAGGTTAAAAATAACAAAACCCAATATCTAAACTATACAAACCACATTTATTTGTCATACGTCAGCCATATCCAAATTCAATTTATGTCTCCACCCAGCATTTAATTCATTAATGTTCCCCAATGTTAAAGGCCTCAAGATATGTGCATATTTTCATCAACAGTAATTGATGAATTTTTGGGGGTCTCCTTTTCTACCTTTAACCTACCCCACCCCCCCTTCTGAAAAGTTGTTTTTCACTTTACCCTATTTTGCAGTTGTCATTTTCTCCTTCATTTCAGACCCCCCACCCCTAAAACCATTTACTACCTACCTACCCTGATCCGAATTGGACCCATAAAGAATGACTAACAGAGCCATGGCTATACCAGTTAGGGACAGACTTCAAAGGATTTAAAACAATGATCAAGAACACCTCTAAACCAGTGGAAAAGGCAGCCAGCATGGAACGACGAGGACCTCGACCAAAGCGCGCTGACCGAGGCCCATGGAGATTGTGTGGGAGGCAAAATTAGGCCCTGGGAGGCCCGGATCAGGAAACAGAGGGAGTTTTTGATGCACGATCGCTGAGAAAAAACCTGAAAATGGAGAAGCCCTGAACGCTTGGTCACATGAGAGCCAGGAAAACTGTGGGATAAAAGGCTAAGAGCTAACGGCGGGACCCGCTCCAAAACCGGTGGTATTGATCGTGGGCGTCCATAGGCGATAAGAAATTTTGAAGGAAAAGGAGCGAATCCACTCAGCGCCTGACATCTGGCAAGTGGAGGAGAGAGGAAACCGTTGTTCATCACATGCTAATGGTCGAGCTAGTCAACCACGCGGGATGAGCGAATGGCATCAGATCTGGGGGCTCCAGATCTAACGGCTAAGATTGCGCCCGATGGAGAAGACAGAATTGATGAGGGAATAAGCCATGATTTAGAAGAATTTGAGGTCCGAATTGACCGCCACAGTGGAAAATGAATCATTGCATAACATAACTGAAGAAACAAACCGACAAGGCAAGCTGGCGCAGTTCACAGGAGGACAAGTGGTCGTCCTTGTGAGTCTGATGATGACGCCAAGAACAAGGAACTCTAAGCGCAGCTACAAGCAGGAAAATCAATAGAGGTAGAAGAGGAAACGAACTGCCATGAGCTCGAATGATTTAAAGCCATAAACAAAGAATAGAAAACACACACCTAGAGAAGAAGACAGAAACCAGAAAAGAGAAGAACCAGTGAAGCAAAAAGCAGAAATAAGGCAGAGGGTCGAGCTAACCAAGGGCAACGTCGAGCTACCAAAGAGCTTGAGAGATTCAAGCCATCCCTGAGAGGATCCGTCAGACTAGAGAGGTCAAAGAGCTAGCAAGGAAAAGAGTTTGTGTACTCCAGTGGCTTGGGGAATCCAAGAACCACCCTGCCAAGCCAATCTATTTCAGGAGACTCATATTGAGCTCCTTCATTGTAATTCTCTGCTTCAAGACACAATAAAAGAAGGCCACCACTGAGAGCTAGACTGGAGATGAAGCCCTAGAGGATAGGGTGAACTCCTTATTAAATTCTTGTGTTCTTGTATTTGCTTACTGTGTTTCTCTATTGTTTTCCCTTTCAAGTGTCTATGTATTTGCAATCTAATCGATCTATTGCTTAAATAACATAGACACACACACCAACATATGAGTCTGTAATACCTTAATTTAATAAATATTTAACTAAGGTCACTCATAGGGTGATTATCAGATCATACCCCCTCCCCGAAAAACCATTATTCACGATGATTTAAATATCATTATATATGGCGGGAAAGGAAAATTTCATAGATTTGTGAAATAAATTTATGGATGGGAGGCTGAAGCAAACATGATACTTATGAAAAGAGTCTAAGGATGAATAAGGTTGAGTTAAATAAGGTACATATGAAATGCATTTATCAGTTACAGTGTAAAAAGAACTTACAGGTACACGTAAAATGACTTTACAACTACAGGTGAAATGAATTCACGGGTATAAGAAAATGAATTTACAAGAGAAAATAAAAGGAAACTCTTGTGATCATATGTTTATGAAACTAATGTACAAGTGAGAAAAAATGAGATTCATGTAAGGAATTTTTACGTATATGAGGCTAAGTTAAAACAAGATTTACAAGTGTGAATTGATGTTACTGGTGAAAGTAAATGGAGGAGGAGTGAAAAATGAGTTTGTACAGAGAAGAAAGATATTTTTGCTTTTACTATGACATAAAGAGGAGAAATGCATGAGAAATGGAATTTTGATAAATACTTATCCAAATACATTTTACAGGGGTAAAAGGAAAAAAAACGACAGAAATGGAACTTAAAGGGGCAACCAGTTAATGCAGGTGGCAAAGCAATCAGATTTATGAGGGCAGTTAGCAGATTTTGTGAAGACAGTTTCAACCTTTTTCCATATTTTAAGGGCATAAAGATATCATCAGTCTAAGACACCTAGCAATAGGAGATCAAAATATTGAGGATTATTTTGCAGATTTCCAACATTCAGAAAACCAATTCCAGATTTTAATGAACAGTTCAATGTTTCCAGCAGATAAATTGGAGATATTATTTTATTTTAGTTATTATTCAGGATTTTATTCCAGAATTATTGTAATATTTCACGAGAGTTTTATTCTATATATTGTTTCATTTGTAATAAACAAAGGGTTGAGACTAGTATGAAAAAAGGAATTTTGACGTAAAGTTGTTCATTGTGCTCAAGTGACCAATTCTCAGGAATATAGAAAGTTGTTTCAGGATTCCTGTGTCAGACTCATTGGTGAAGTTTTCTCTTATGTTAATGTGTTTTTCTCTGTCATCACATATGTTTTCCTTATCTGATTTGTTAAAATAAAAATAAGAAATTGAATTTGATTAATTGCACTCAATTATGGCTTATGAAAATTAATTAATGTTTTTCAACTAATGTTAAATATAGAATTCTTAAATGCTCAATGTTTGATTGATCCTTAATATTTTCCTTTGTCTCACTTCACAAAGCTCATAAGATCTGATAGTCTGCCTACCTTGCCTTGTTACAATTGTTTGTAAACTTTGCAATTGATTCACTGAAAGTTGATTGACTCCATTTCCCAATGGCTTCCTATTACTGTTTCAACCAAACAACCCAAAAAACCAAATTTTGAATCTTATATCTAGCCTAAAATCCCACTACAAACAAATCTAAATCTGACAGAGAGATCTCTCTCTTAGCTTAGAAGGCTAGCTTCTAAACCTAAAAGTGGTTATGTGGTTACCTCTAGGTTTCTTTTACATCCTGGGAATTACGGAGTGTTAACAAACAACACATAGTTCTATGAAACTAACATAAACATAAGAACATATAAGCAAGCATTCATCTCATGCATACAAAAATATCAAAATTTCTCCATTGCTAGCATTAAACCACACACGCTAGTATCACATATTAGACATTATTAAACATCCTTGGAAAAAGTAGATACACTTATATAATTGACTTGAATGGGTGATGGTCGGAGGCTGGAGGAGGGACTTCAATTCTCCACCCAACCATAAGCAAACTACATGTTAGTTTTTGGTAGCATTGGATGTGCTCTAGCTATGAAAATTGGTGGAGAGGCTAAGGCACATGAGTTCTAAAGAACCCAAATATAGTTCGGTGAAATTCCACCCAAATTGTATTTTATTAAAATAATTAATATTTTTAATGGGGTTCCTGAGTATAAACTTAGGAAAATTAAAGTATTAATGGGTATTAGTCAAAAAATGGGTGAGAATGTTCTAGAAAGCAGATCAAGTCAAGTTTTTAATATTAGTCATTGATTAGAGACTTAATATTTGTTGTTGAAGTCTCAATGAGAAAAGTATAAGAATGAGACTTGGGGTTCGTTTAGAAACAAAAACCGAGAGAATGAATTGATCTAGAGTTTGAAATTTCTGGGGCTAGAAAGTTGAGAAATTTGAACTAAGTGTTCATTCTGCAACAAAGGGGCAGGGACAGTTCGGGAATATTGGGCAGGGAGGTGGAGAGCCACTAGTGGAGGCAATGCAACACCTAAAGGGACTAATGTTGGGCCACTCTGGACCCACACAGGCTTGACGTTGAACCAGGGAGAGCCAGTGGAGAGGAGAAGCTACCCTCACACATAAATCTGGAATTTCCAGGGAGCTGCCGTAACAGCTAGGGAAGGTTGACACAGAAGCTTCAGGAGGCAGAAGAGACAGCGCAGAGATGACGCGAGATCTACATAGGACCACCGCAGAGATAGCCGGGGTTAGCTAGTTCTGTTGTCGGATCAGCCAGAAACTGTCGGGTAAAGTGAGGTAATCTCACTCAGTTTTATGCCATTATATTTTTCTTTGTAACTGGATTGTTGGGAGGGCATCCAGAATTGTATTCAGAACTACTGCTTAATAATATAAAACCCTTAGAGCTGTTGCACTGTTTTTCCCACATTGGGTTTTTCCGGGGACTATTTTGTCTGAAAATAATGGTGTCCTATGTATCTTGTTCTTTGCTCAGTTTCTTGTTTCATTTTATCAAATTTAATTGTTGTAGGTTGCAAAAGTAATTTACTTCAGTATTTTTTTAGAAAATAACTTGATAATGTATATTAAAATCTAGGAGAAGTAAGTTCATTTTTGTTGCAGTAGGGGTTCCTTGAGTGTAGTAATTTTCACATGGTATCAAAGCATTGATTTTGAAACAGGAAGAGAAGATCCAGCAGTGAGCAGAGAGGTCAATAGTTGCATTTGGAAGAAATTTGAATCCCCTTGAGGGGATTGCGCAATCCTTACCGGGAAAGCAAATATTCCAACGAAATCTCTCTCTAAGAGAGTCGACAAAGAGGTACAATTTCCGGTTCATGAGCTTGCAGAGGCAGAGGGAGTGATGTAGAGCCTCAGCGTAGTGCTTGAAGGGTGCAATTTTTGTCGGGGTAGAAATTCATTGGAAAAGGGTGAAGACACATAGAAGGGGAATTTTCTCCTCATAAGACTTTACTCGCCAAAAGTTCGAATTTTTGACTTGCCAGGTAGAAGATTAGTACTGCACAGTAACTAGAGGAGTCATTTCGATAGTTTGGGTGAGATGGCATCACATGGGCTCAGAGATCAGGACAGGTTGGAAGGATCTTCGAACTATGTCATATGGAAGACCAGAATCTTAGTTGTTCTGGACGAGTACAATCTCGAAGTTTACATCAAGGGTGTTGTGGTTGTTCCCATGGAAAATGATCAGAAGAAGAAGTACAAGGTTGAGCAAGGAAAGGTGAAGAGGTTCATACTTGATGGAGTTTGAGATCAAGTGGTCTCACACTTGCAGGGCAAAGATACAACCTGAGAAATGTGGGAAGATTTGTCTTCATTGTATGAAGGTTCTTCCGAACAGCAGAAGATGTAATTAGAACAAAAGTTGCAGCGAGCATTGATGCAGAAGGGAGAAGGGGTTAGCTCCTATCTTCAATTTCTTTAGGACACTAGAGACCAGCTTGTTGTATAGGGGTCTACTCCTCAGTCTACCATGATGGTAAGGATGGCCCTAAATGGAGTCTCGGATGAATGGCAAGTCTTCGTCCAATGTATATTGGGTAGGGAAAGACTACCTTCATGGGAGGAGATGTGGGTAGTCCTTCAATAGGAAGAATTAAGGAGAGATTTGGTTAAGGTTAACCTCAATGGAAGTAGTGGGAGTAGCACGAAGACCAGGGTGGAGGATGAGAACACGGCTCTAGCATCAAAGGGACAATATAAGCAGAAGTGGAAGAAGGACATTTCGAAGGTGAAATGTTTCAGATGTGGCGAGATGGGCCACTTTACATCCAATTGTCCTTTGAAGCAAAAGGATAAGGATTATAAACATGATCCTAAGGCTGCTCCAACAAAAATTGACAAAGATGAGTTTGCCATGAGTGCCCACGCATCTCCAGGAGGGAAATGGGGAAATATAGAACTTCGGTCAGGAGGACTACATTTGGGCAAGATCCTTGAGGAACCCACGTCTTCGATCAATTCCTTACTACGACAACCCAAGATTCAGTAGTAGCGAGATGGATTTAGTGTCAAATGATGTAGTGGGTTGATTGGAGAGATAGATGCAGTAGCCTGGGACCAGAGACTGATCAGTGCGGATCAAGGTTGGCAGCAGTGCAGAGGGCACAATGAAGAAGTCAGGAGTAGTGCAGAAGATTCAGAGGTTCAAAGACAAGTAGCAGTTAGATTCTAACATTCACATGGTATTATGCTAAACATAGTTAGTTCAGAAATTTGGGATGTTTTTTTGTTCTTGAGAAGCAACAATTGGAAAATGTCGCATTGCAGAGCTAGCAGTGGCAGTGTTAGCAGATGCAGAGGGAGTTGTAGTACAAATGCAGTAGTGGCAATGTCATGGGTACTAGTACAGTAGCAGCAATATCACATTGTTGGTGGCAGAAATAGTGCGGAAAGGAGATGCTTCAAAGACAGAGCAACATGCAGTTTGACATTGTTGCTAAAGCACATTCCTCACTAAGAGGGAGTGTTATTTTTTGGTAGCATCAAATGTTCTCTAGCCATGAAAATTGGTGGAGAAGCTAAGGCAGATGAGTTCTAAAGAACCCATGAATCGTTTGGTGAAATTCCACCCGGATTGTATTTTATTAAAATAATTTAAGTTTTTAATGGGGTTCTTAAGTCTAAAATTAGGAAAATTAAAGTATTAATGGGTATTAATCAAAATATGGGTGAGAATGTTCTAGAAAGCGAATCAAGTCAAGCTTTTAATCTTAGTCATTCATTAGAGACTTAATCTTGACTGTTGAAGTCTCAACGAGAAAAGTATAAGAAGGAGGCTTGGGGTTCATTTAGAAACACACACACTGAGAACGAATTGATCTAGAGTTCGAAATTTTTGGGGCTAGGAAGCTAAGAAATTTGATCTAAGTGATCATAATGTAGCAGAGGAGCAAGGATAATTCGTGAATACTGGGCAGATAGGTGGAGATACACTAGTGGAGGCAACGCAGCACCTAGAGGGACTAACGTTGGGCTAGTCTGGGCCCACACTGGCTTGATGCTAAACCTGGGAGAGACAACGCAGAGGAGAAGTTCCCCTCACACAAAAATCTGGAACTACCGAGGAGATGTCAGAACAGTTGGAGAAGGTTGATGCAGAAGTTCCAAGAGGCAGAAGAGACAACACAGAGTCTGAAAGGTTGATGCAAGGCCTATGCAGGGCTAGCGTAGAGATAGCTGGAGTTAGCTAGTTCTGTTGCCGGATTAGCCGGAAATTGCTGGTAAAGTGAGGTAATCTCACTCATTTTTCCACCATTATATTTTTCTCTGTAACTAGATTATTGGGAGGGCATCCATAATTGTATTTAGAACTACTGCTTAATAATATAAAATCCTCAGAGTTGTTGCACCGGTTTTCCCGCATTGGGTTTTTTCGGGGACTATTTTGTCCAAAAATAACAATGTCCCATGTATCTTGTTGCTCAGTTTCTTGTTTCATGTAATCAAATTAAATTGGTGTAGGTTGCAGAAGTAATTTACTTTAGTATTTTTTCATAAAATAGCTTGATAATGTATATTAGAATCAAGTAGGAGAAGTAAATCCAGTTTTGTTGTAGTAGGGGTTCCTTTAGTGTCGGAATTTTTACATTACACTACAACCTTTCTTGTAGTTGACCACCTCGAGTTGGATTTAGAGTCAGAGTAGTTATTTTCTCAAGGGAATTGCACACCGATGGCAAGTCAACCATACCAAAGAGGGAGTGCATTGTCCAAGTGGTTTATCAACTGCCTCATGTAGTAAGCACCATAGTGACCCTTTTCCCTCTCTAAAATAGATTACGGGGGTTCATCCAAGGCTCAGTTCCAGGATAATGATATCACTTTAAGGGTGGTTTATCAACTGGATTTTCAATGCAATCACTGTAGGAATCTAGAGCCGACTATCTAGGTGGTTTATCAACTTACTTGGCAAGCACTTAAGTGGATTATCAACCCCAAGGAAAGTGGTTAGTGGTTTGTCATCCCTTTTCAACAAGAACCTGAGTGTCTCAGCCTACCAAGTGGTTTATAAACCTTCCATCAAGCACCCTAGAGGTTTATCATCCCGAAACCGAGAATTGAGAGGTTTATCAAATGAACAACATGCACTAGTGAGTCAATATCTCCACTGAGTCTTCACTGGCCATCCCACCAGCATACAACCATTGGTCACACTGAAGGTTCAAAGAATGATGTCACAACATGGGGCATTGGCTTGTAGATGTCTTCTTTTCTCTTCCCTTCTCTTATTTTCTTCCTTGTTTCTCCTATGTGTGCACATATTCTTCTTACATTGCTCTGCCCGCACCCTCATCATATGTTGCTCCCCCTGCTACTTATTCCCTTGTCTCTATCTTTTTTTTGCATGTTGGATTTTCTCCCAAAAGGTCCTATGAGAACAAGCACAACATGGGGCTCATCCGTCACTTATCACTACCCATACACAACTTAAATTCTTGTTGTGTAGACCATTAATTCATGAGGGAGATAGACGGGGAAAATAAACAAAGTGGCTTGGGCTTGGGTTTAAACACATCATAAGCAACTTATCCCTCCTTAGATCTCTGAATCTATGTCCCCTCCTTTATCTTAGCCATTATTTACTTTTTTAGAATTTACATTTAGTTACATAAAAAATTATACATGGTGACATTTACAAGAGGTGTAGAAAAAGGGTTGTTACATAAAAATTGTATTATGGAAAGGGGAGGGCCCTCTCCACCCTCAACTAAATATCCATTGTAATATTTATCGCATACAATTCTAACGTCTCCACATTCACTCCCATGCCCATGGTTTTTTTAAAGAGAAGTAAAACTTCCTTTAGAGTATGAATATCTTGCCTAGAAACCAAAACAAAACACAATCCATCATCAGTGAATAGAAGGTGACTCACAATGAGATATTTGCCATAATTGATCCCTCTACATAATTTTTTTCTCCTTGCATCAATCAGATCCCTCCTTAAACCTTTGCATACCAAAAGAAAAATGCATGAGGATAAAGGGCATCCTTGGCGAAGCCCCCTAGAAGCCTTAAAGAAGGTTGACACCAAGCCATTTATGAGGACTACAAAATGTGTTGTGATTTTAATTATTATACATGATGTAGATAGCAGATTACTGTGGTGTGATTTCTGAATGGAGTTCGGATATTCCACAGTGCTCATATTTTATGGTCGATGTTTCGAGTCTGAAACTAGACTCATCATCAGGACAAATTGTGAGGAGAAAAGAAGGAGAAGGATAGGTATAAATATGCAAAAGCTGGATGATGTAGATAGTTAAGGTTTCAAGTATTCATAGTTTATATAGAAGTTTTGGTTACTAAATTTTGATTATCTCAACCATTGAGAAACGAAGTCTTCTTCCATCCATTAAATTATTGGAGGTATCTTAATATTCAGAACGAATGATATTTTCTTATAAAATAATTATTATTATGGAGGAACATGAGTACTTAATATGGATATTTGTTCATAAAGTAGTTATTATTTTGGAAAGATTCGAGTTTTTTCTTCTAACAAGAATGACTACTGTTTGTATTAAATAAAAAGAAGGGGGTTATGATAAACTTGTCTATCCTTTTAATACAAAAGAAAAAAATAGTTGATTTGGTCCAAAATACAATCATAAGATACAATATTTGTTGCTTCCTATTCCCTATTTGACTTATTTCAAAAGTCTAGAAGTATTATTGACTATTTAACTTGTATAAAACCTTAAAAACCAACCCAATAAAAAATACTTTAAGAAAACATGTAAAAACATCTAAATATATAAGCATGCTTTTTACCATGCCCATAGAGGGAAATCTTCATTCTTGCATCAATAAAGGATGAAATAGTGGGGTTTGTTTGTTTTGCTTTCCTAGCTGCTCCATAATGTCTTCTTCCATTACTTCACCCTTTTCAAGCCAAACGACCCCATTGAAATTGATAGTGAGGGAGAGAGGTGCAATTCTAGAAACCTAAGAGATTGCTTTAATTAAGATGTTCAACTCTCTTTCGTAACTCCTTAACAATTTCATCTTACTCTTTGAGTTTCTCCTTATGAACTTCCATCTCTACATCATAAGCATTGTTTTTCTCTCGTATTTCTCCATTTCGGACTCCATGTTCCAATTGTGACCTTGTAAACTTCATATATTTTTCATATTACGACTCCAAATCCTTTTCACAAATTTCCATTTTTTTTCATTGTGTAAGCCATTACTTCTTAATTTTCATTAAAGAACCTCTCACACCACTGAAGTGAGTCATGAAATTGTAGAAAGGGTTGGCCATTAAAATGTCAAATAGAAATATGGCTACCCACCTTTTCAATAATAGAGTGGTAAAAGACACAGATAGAACAACCATTGGAATACCTTTTTTGATACTATATAATTTCGGTTCAAATGCCCATACTAAAGATTCTAAACCACTTTAGTGCAAGCTAACTTGACTTCCAAAGTTCATGAATAGAGATTCAAATGAAAGAAGGGGAATACTATCAAGCTACACCAATAACACAAATACAATACCACTAGGATAAACAAATACTAATTGACATGGAGAAAGGAAGAAAAACTAGAGAAGAAATAAGTCAAATAGGCTTTTTCTCTGAACCCAAGATGAAAGCCACCAATGCCCCATGATAGGGGAATAATAAAACCCACACATGTTGAAGACGTACCTCCATGTTAATATTTTTTGCAACTAGACTCAGTGAACACACACACTAGATATGGTAACAACTTCCTATTAAATTTACACAACTAATGAACTAAAACACACTAAGGTGTCTAACTTTTACACAATAGAAAATTTAAGCCTAGAAATTAGATCATGCACAGTAACGTATTACACACATTTTTTTCCCAATCAATAGTTCTTCATTAAATTATTCTTAGAACCTACTTGGGATCCCTTTTTGGGATAATGGACCTAAAGGAAATTACATATATAAAAATTACAGTAGATATGATCCAACAAATCAAGCCCGTGGACTATCCTCGATCTGGCTGATCTAGATCTCCTTTGTTGCTCTGTGAACTTTTCTAGGACTCGACACAACTAACTACCTCACTCAAAACAAAACTACAATAATACTCATGCAGATCTCTTGCTTACTTGAGAGAATATCTCTCTCAATGTCTCATGCCCTTGCACGTCTTTGTACTCGTTTACCAACAATAGGCCCTCTTGGTCAATAGTAGGCCCTCTCACCCCTTTTTGCAATCAACGAGCCATCTTCACCCTCTTGGCCAAAAAAATACCCTCCCACCCCTCTTTGTTGCCAACATTCCCTCTCGAACCTCTTAGCTATCAAAAATACCTCTCGACCCTCTTGGCTATCACTAAGCCCTCTCAACCCTCTTAACTATCAATAGGATCTCTCGACCCTCTTTACTGCCAATAGGCCCTCTCGCCCCTCTTTGTTGTTAAAAACCCCTCTCGGCCCAAATCAACCTTCTCCTCCACAAGATGATTTATTTCCATAAGAATGAGCATTCACCCATGTACTTAAAATTTTCCAAAGGTTGCAATACATGGGTCATTGGCATAGCATGGCTCTATGCATGTAAAGTCCCATCATTTAGCCCACTTACCCCACACGTGAGAATACTTTCGATGACACCCAAAACATTAACACTCTCTCTTAGTGGGGGATGTATTCTCACCACACAACCTAGGATTGGCTCTCCCTTTCAACCTGGAACACATTTTACCTTTGATATGCTACGATGACTACTCCATATGTCATAAAAGAAATTCCAATAGTATGAAAGGGACCTTTCCTCGAAGACATACTACTCTTAGAAACCTCTCGATCCTGAGCATCCCTCATGGCCATCTTGTACCATGACACAACCTTGGAAGACTACTCTCTCCCATCTGTATAGCCATCTCATACCTTGACTTTATGAAGTTGAAGGTTGTCTTCCTCTAAGTTGTTGACTCCCTTTGAGCCTGTTGACTCTCTTTGAAAATTAATTCCCTTTGAAGCTTGACTCCCATTGACTATAGATCACAGGCCTTCTCAGCCCTCAATGTCTCTACTTGATCTTCACTCCATTTTTTCATTTTTTTCACTTGTATTACAATAAATCGTTCATCCTCTTGTGTTGATCTCATCCTAAGATCCTCGCACATATGATGAATGAAACTCTCATCCATTTCTATTTGTCTACGCAACAGACTACAATTGTCCACAACTCCTCATGTGAATGATCTCCTCCATGTCTCACTAGGCCTGTTGATCCTAAATTTTTTGACTCATACAAGCAATATGCAATACTTAGCCAACTCTCTTGGAATGGGTCTTATAAAAACTACTGTTATCTGTAACCATTCCTATAGCTTCCTCTCAGAGTTGTCACCTATGAAAATCTAAGATCCAACTACATTTCTCAAAGACCATGTTCTAATACTATGTTATATTTTTGGGCACTAGACACGGTGCACACACATGCACTAGATCTGGTAATAACTTCCTATTAACTTTACACAACTAATGAACTGAAAAACATTGATGTGTCTTAACTTTTACACAATGGAAATTTTAAAACTAGCAATTAGATCATGTACAAAAACATATTACACACAAGTTTTTTCCCAATCAATAGTCCTTGATTAAATTCTTCTAAAAACCTACCCGGGCTCCTTACTGGGATAATGGCCCTTAAGGAAATTACGCATACAACAATTACCTTGGATATGATCTAAAGAACCAAGCCTTAGATCCATCCTCAATATTGTTGATCTAGATCTCCATTGTTGCTTTGTGCTCTTTCCTAGGACCCAACACAATTGAGTATCTCACTCATATAAAACCTACAATATTACTTATGTAGATCTCTTGCTTACTTGAGAGGATCTCTCTCTTAATGTCTCGTTGAGAGAATCTCGCTCTTAATGTCTCGTTGACAGAGTCTCTCTCTTAATGTCTTGTTGAGAAAATCTCTCTCTTAATGTCTCATTGAGAGAATCTCTCTCTCAATGTCTCATGCTCTTGAATGTCTTTGTGCTCTCTTTCCAACAACATGCCCTCTTGACCCTATTTTCCAACAACACATCCTCTCGACCTTCTTTGCCACCAATAGTCCCTCTCAACCCTCTTTGTTTTTAATAGACCCTCTCGACCCTCTTGGCTAACAACATGCTGTCTCGGGCCTCTTTGCTATCAACGGGCCCTTTGAACCCTCTTGGTTGTCAATAGGTCCTCTTGGTCATCTTGTTGTCAACATGCCCTATTGCTCCTCTTAGATATCACTAAGCCCTATCAGCCTTCTTGTCTATCAACAATACCTCCCAACCCTCTTGGTTGTTAACAGGCCCTCTTGGTTCTTAACAAACCCTCTTGGTCCTCTTGTTATCAACATACCCTCTTGTCTCTCTCAAAAATCAACATGCCCTCTCCCCCCTCTTATTGTTAACAAGCCCTCCCATCCCTCTTGTTTTCAACAGGCCCTCTCATCCCTCTTGCTGTCAACAAGCCCTAACAACCCTCTTAGCTCTAAATAGGCCCTCACGGTCCTCTTGGCCGTCAACAATCCCTCTCAACCCTCTTGTTGTCCACAGTACCTATCTAGCCTCTTGTTTTCCATAGGCCCTAACATCCCTCTTTCTTGTCAAAAGGCCTCCCAATCCTCTTTGCTAATTAGAGTCCCTTTTAACCCTATTTGTTCAACTGACCCTCTTGGTCAACAATAAGCTCTCTCAACCCTCTTTTCCAACAACAAGCCCTCTCGGGCCTTTTTGTTGTCAACAAAACTTCTTAACCCTTTTTTCCAACAACAAGCCAACTGAGCCCAAATCAGCCCTCTTGATCCTCTTGACCCTCTTTTCCCAACTCTTCCCTCTTGGCCCAACTTGACCCTCTTGGCCCAACACAACCTAACTCAGCCCTCTTAACTAAACTCAACCATCTTGCCAACCACATGAAAAAAATCACTCGCCCTTGTACTTATACTTTTCCATACAATGCAATACCATGCTTCATCATAATACCATGTGTCTATGGGTGCAAAGCCCCATCACTTAGTCAACTTTCCTCATACATGAGAATACTCCTGATGCTACCCAAAACATCAACAATCCAAATAAGCTTACTTAAATTCCCCTCAACACCATGTTAGATTTTTTGAACTACATAAGGGTCATCTCCTTTATATTGTTGGAGAATGTAGTAGGGAAGTTATTAGAACAAATTCTCCTTAACCTTAATAATTTCTTGTAAACTTTAGTTATCTTATCATGTTTATTTATTATATATTTTCATCAAACAACTACTAAGTGAAAAAATAATAAAGACAATGGACATAAGAAGTAGGCTCCAAGCCAGGGAGAAACCCCTCCAGGGGGAAAACCCAGAAAGAATCCCTTCTCTTCTTATATAATTTGCTTCAAATGATAAAACTGAGACCCAAAACCCTAGGCCAAGTCCTCCTTCAAGCACAAATTCAGCCCTCCAAAATAGCTTCCAAGCAAGTCAAAGTTTGTCCAAATCAACAAAAGTCAAACTTCTTCAAATATGCTTTTCTTTAGACTTTCGACCTTCCTCTTTGGATCTGTCACTTCGGTCGCTTGGAACAGTAGAAATCTGTCCTTTTGGCACGTGTCAACCTTCCAATAAATCCTTCCTTAAGACAAGTTAATGTCTCCAAAGTCAAAAAGAATCAAGCTAGGTCAAATCAAGATTTCAACCTTCCTGCAATCCTTGGCCTCCTACAACTTGGACCTGCAACTTTTGGATTTCGGAAATTGTGACAGAGACCCTAATCCTTGCACGTGTGAGAGAAATATGGCTACAAAAATCAGATTTTGGTTTCTTCTTGAGATGCTTCCTTCTTCTAGGTCTTTTCTCTTTCTTGTGATCCTTTTCTTACTTGAGATCGAATTGCAGAAATTTGTCCCAAATGAGTTTGAGTTCTTCTTATATATAGCCTTCTCATGAGGTTGGATAACCTCAAACTGGTTGACTTATTTTGGCAGGGATGACTTGTGCTTGGAGGCTCATATGGACTTTCTAGACTCAAAATAATATCTTTTACATGTTACAACTTGTCCAATAGGGTATTATATAAGTGATAAAGACTCCCTTAACTCAAGAAAAATATTATTTTGACTTGACAAACCCTAGAAGCTTGAAGAACATGCTTGAACTAGTTGACCAATAAAATGGAGCATGAAACCCATGCTTAAAATAATATTTTTCTTTCATCTTTTTATTGTAACATAAGATATACATAATGATATGACGTAGGGTTACCCCGGCTTACACCCACAATATGCATGTCAAATGCATAAGCACATTTGTCCTAGGAATTTCAACTCTCTAAGGAGCCAAAATCTTCAATCATCAATGGCTAAAGCCCCCTTGTTAAACTCAACAGAATCATTCATTACAATAGCCCAGTCTTTCATTTTCTTCTATCAGGACTCTATCCACCCTTATAAACCTTAGTTTAGACCTTACGTGCACATTAAGCCTTCATAACATTGTTGCCGCATATATATCACCAAACCCCTCTTTAAACTTTCGTTAATGCGGACTTAACACATAAATCCTTCATATCGATGCTTCCATTATTATAAACCCTTTATAAGGGAAATACAATAAAACATACCTTTTTCTGCTTTCCAAAGCCTTTGCACATTACTCGAAGCTCCTCTTTATCGCTGATCTCAATTGAGTCTCCCCGCGGTCACACTACACATTCCTTGCATCCCCAATATGCGATAACACAACCTTCCATAACTCAATTTATTAGACCCGCAACTATAAATCTCTCGGATCCATCTTTTCCATATGCCTTATTGTATTTTCCTCCGATCTCCGCATTACACAGAAAACACACGGAAACCCACTCAAAAGCTTAAGGTCGAAACTCAAAAAGGATTGAGTCCGCCTCTATAAAATTTCGGGTCCGAGGTCCTCTTTAGTCTCTTCCGCTGTACTCCACCTTCTCCGAACTCCAATCATGCTTAATTCTTAAGTCAAACTTCAAAAGGATTAATCCCGCATCTATAGATCGGCAGGTCCGCGCATCAAAGCCTTCCTCTATACTATGTTGTCCTCCATTATCCCCAATCTCTAGTCGAACAAACTTGCGCAACTATAAATCTCTCGGATCCACCTTTTCCATATGCCTTATTGTATTTTCCTCCGATCTCCGACATTACACAGAAAACACACGGAAACCCACTCAAAAGCTTAAGGCCGAATCTCAAAAAGGATTGAGTCCGCCTCTATAAAATTTTGGGTCCGTGCTCCTCTTCAGTATCTTCCGTTGTGCTCCACCTTCTCCGAACTCCAATCACGCTTATGCTTAAGTCAAACTTCAAAAGGATTACTCCCGCATCTATAGATCGGCAAGTCCGCGCATCAAAGCCTTCCTCTATACTATGTTGTCCTTCATTATCCCCAATCTCTGATCGAACAAACTTGCGCGTGAATCCTCCATCGTTCAATCAACATATTTGATCTGATGGCTATCAACGATTTCAGGTGGACAAATAGCATGGAGGAAACCCGCCTAATAAAGTAGTTTCCTCTCTCCACCTTGTGCTACGTGTTGATCAAAGAGTGGGATCGGGTGACTCACTTCTATTACCGCTTAACACTTTTGCTTTGTCCGAAATACCACTTGTGTATAAATCCGCCTTCCTTCATCAATGTTCGCCGATGCGATGCTAATCCTAGCCATTGATTTTAAAGATCCAATGGCTGCTATGCAACAATACTTCACTTCTCCACTCTTCTCTTTACTTGCGTTTTAACGCCACTTCTTCAAGGTTTTCTCTAGGTTTTCGGGTTTCTTCACAGGTTCTTCATCCTTCGTTGTTTCCACTCACTCCTGAGCTTGACCTCTGTGAATTCTCACATCGTAGTGTCTCCAGAGCTCTGCTCTAATCCTCTAATTGGATTCAAAGACCCATTATGATTCCTCTGAATCATTCTCTCTCTGTGTGTTCTACAGAACTCTGCCTGTAACCTCTATTACAGAGCCTACGAATTCACACACAATTCAATCTATCAATACCTGTAACATACACACATATACATTTTGGGATAAACCTTCGTATTGATAAATAAGCAACTAGTTACATGTTGAGACTCTCTGCCTCTCAGGCCTGGTCTTCAATATCAGTGGCCTCCTCCCTCTTCACTCTGCCTGTAGGCTTACATTTATACCAGAAAGGTTTTGTTGAACTAATTCTGGTTCAAACCGTTAATCTATTGAACTAACTCCAAAATTTCCTCTCTAGTTCCTCGAATCATCTATTGAACTAACTCCAAAATTTCCTCTCTAGTTCCTCAAATCATGAAACTGCCTTAAGAGTTATAATTGACTTCTAATGCTCTTGTCATTATTAACCACTCATGTTCTCCTTAATTCGAGAGCATTTACAAAATATCTCACATTATCTAATTAGTTCCTATCATACTCACTCAAAAGCCTAAATATTACATTAATTCAACACTTAGGAATCCAACTTCCTTAAAACACATGACCCCTCTATGTCTACTAAAATACAATGATTTTCTCTTGGGTTGAATGATCCTGCATCACGATATGAGTACATTTACAATTATGAAGACCGAAACTAGTTACATTTTCCAACATATATAATTGTGATGCATGTTGTTACCGTGTTGCCACTTGTCTATAACCTTTATTTCAATCATAAATATGAGTAGGCATATAAACTTAAGGTGCAGAAGAAAACAAGTCCCCAACCCCACCACTCGTTTCCTAACAATTTACCAAAACAAAGGACGCATGCTAAATTAGCTTGAGAATCAACGTAGTGGTTGAGTTCACAAAGTTCATGGAAGAATACCACTCCTTGAAAACCCTCCACCAACTTATCAAATTTGAACGAGAAATCTTCGAATATTAGTTCCTTTGGGAGAGATTTTCTCACCATATGACAAATTTGATTAACCATGTTGCATATCTCATTGTTCTTTTTTTGCATATGCATTTCCCCAATTTCAACTCTCATATGCTCATATATTTTGCATATTAATGGCCTTCTCAAAGCATTGATTTCTAACAAAGTCAATTAGAAAATAAATTTTCCTCTCTTGCTCTTTGAAGATAGTAGCATTTATTTTGATATTCCCAACAACTAAATCTATCATGTTCCATTTTGTGTTTATGGAAACTTAGAAAACAATCCAATTCTCATGAGCATGATTGGGATCTTGACAACAAAGAAAAAATAATTATCATCTCTTGAACCAATATCTATAGTCCTTCCATTCCCATCCAACATTTGCATATCCCCAACTATGTATCTAATAAAGTGATCCGAATTGGATCCATAAAAGACTGTCAAAGAACCATGATTGTAACAGGTCGGGACAAATCTCTAAAGAATTCAGAAAATCGTGATCAAAAACACCCTTGAACCAGTGGCAATGGGAGCCAGCGTGGAATGACGAGGACCTCGGTCAAAGCACGTTGGCCGAGGCCCATGGAGACTGTGCAGGAGCTCAAAGTAGCCCCTGGGAGCCTCGGATTGGGAAAAGGAGCATTGTTGGGCGAACAAGGCCGAAATGGAGGAAGCCTGAGCACTCGGATGCATGGGGAACCGGAGAACAGCGGGTGAAAAAACGAACAGCGCTAAAAGGACAAAGGCGGGACCCGCGCTCTGAAATCCGATGGTATTGATCCGGGTTCCCTCAAACAGTAAGCGATTTTGGATTGAAGCGGAGCGATCCCACTCAACGGACGCATGGCAAGCGGAGGTGAGAGAAAACCATCGTTGATCACGCGTTATTGGTCAAGCAAGTCAATCGCATAGGACGTGCGTATGGCGTCGGATTTGGAGGCCATAGATCGGACGGCTAAGATTGAGCCCAATGGAGGAAGCAAAATCGAAGAAGGAATACACCACAATTTGTAAAGATTTGGAATCCGTTTGACCGCCACGATGGAGGAAAGACTTCATCCACGACGTAACTGAAGAAACGAACCGACGAAGCAGGATGGCACTGTTTAGAGGAGGACATGTGGCCACTTCCTGAGCGTTCATGATGACGCCAAATAGGGAACTCCAAGCGTAGCTGCAGAAGTTGGATCAACAGAGGTAGAAGAGGAACCGAACAGGCATGAGTTTGAATGGCTTCAAAGCCATGAATAGCAAAAAAAATACACAGTCAAGTCGGAGAACAGTTCAAGAGACAAAGAAAGAAGACAGAGAGATCAGAATCCTTAGAGGAGGACGGAATACACAGAGAAAGAAGACAATGAAGCAAGACCAGAAACAGGACAGAGGGCCGAGCTGACCAGAGGCAGCATCGAGTACCAGAGGCTTGAGAGATCCGAGCCATCCCATAAAGGATCTGTCCGGGTTGAGCACCATATTGGGCTCTCCACTGTAGACCAGAAGGTCACAGAGTTGGTAGGAAGAAGAAGAGTCTGTGTACTCTAGTGGCTTGGGGAATCCAAGAACCACCCTACCAAGCAAAACCTACTTCAGGAGAACTCACATTGAGTCTCTATATTGTAATTCTCTGCTTAAAGGCACAATAAAACAAGGCCACCACTGAAAGCTAGTCCGGAGACGTAGCCCTGGAGAATAGGTTGAACTCCTTATTAAAATTCTTGTCTCTTTGTGTTTTATTACTACATTTCTATGTTGTCTTTCCATTTAAATGTCTGTATATTGGCAATCTGATCGATCTGTTGCTTAAATAACACATAACACACACCAGCACATGAGTCTGTAATACCTTTGTTTAATAAATCTTCTATTGATGTCACTCATAGGGTGATTATCAGATCAAGTGGTATCAGAGCTCTAGGCTATAAGGTTAGATAAGCTTGTGTTTGTTTAGTTGTTGAATGCTCACTAGATCAAAGCTCAAATTAGGAGAAAGAGAGTTGGTGGAAATTAATCCTGAAATTGGGAGAGTCTATCCTCGGAAGACAATGTCAGACGAAGGTTCTATGGGGTCGGACCCTCAATTCATGGAGAGCTTCCTAGCTATAAAGTCTATGGTAGAAGAAATGTATAGGGACTTTAGAAAGCATAAGGATGAAGATTCATCAGGTTCTAAACAAGATAAAGAAGAACATGAGTCTCATTCCCATGACCACTCAAAAGGAAAAGGGAAAGAGGAAAGCTTTCTCGCACCTCCTAATAGCCCTGTGCATAATAAGAAAGCATCTTTGATTAAGCTAGATGTTAAATTTGATTTGCCT
>APFE031274402.1:192226-212114 GCA_000404065.3 Pinus taeda | reverse complement strand
TAGTAGGGGGAGGTGAATTGAAAATAGATCCCTCTAAAGTGGCAGTCATTGTAAACTGGCCTAAACCCAAGTTTGCTACAGAAGTGAGAAGCTTCTTAGGAGCAGCACAATATTGGAGGAAGTTCATTTCAAATTTGTCCTCAATTGCAGCTCCCTTACATGCTTTGAAAGGATTGAACAAGGTGTTTCAGTGGGGAGGCAAACATAAAAAAGCCTTCAACACATTGAAAGAAAAGATTAGTACAGTGCCCATACTAGCACTGCCTGATCTGCAAAGACCGTTTGAAATCCAAATAGATGCCAGTGACTATGCCATGGGAGCAGTGTTGACACAGCACGGTAAACCCATATGTTATCATTCTAAGAATTTTAATCCTGCAGTAGTTAACTATCCTACATATGATAAAGAATTGTATGCATTAGTTCAAAGTGTGAAAAAGTGGAAACATTACTTAATGGGCAAAGAGACAGTAATACATACTGATCATCAACCACTTCAATATCTACACTCCCAAACTAAGTTGCAGCAATCAAGGCATTACACATGGATGTGTTTTCTACAACAATTTCATTTAGTCATCAGATATAAAAAGGGCATACACAACAAAGTTGCAGACGTGTTATCTAGACCCATTACAAATGCATCTACCATACTTAAGCATAACTTTGTGCTACATGAAAGTTACATAGAACAATATGCTCAAGGTATGGAATTTAAAGGTGTATATTCAACTTTGAGTCAAGGCAAAAAGGTAGAAGAATTGGACTATCATGTGAAGGACCGACTCTTATATCATTGTGGGAAACTCTGCATTCCACGAACTGAAAGAGTAAATATAATTAGAGAGGCACACACTTCTCTGATATCAGGTCACTTTGGGGTAAGTAAAACAGTTTCACAGCTGCAAAGATTTTGTTATTGGCCGAAAATGAATGAGACAATTTCTAGATATGTAAAAGGGTGTACTATGTGTGCTAAAAGCAAGCCCAACAATAGAAAACTAGGCTTGTACACTCCTTTACCAATTCCCTCTCACCCTTGGGAAAGTGTTTCCATGGATTTTGTTGGAAGACTGCCTAAATCTAGGAAAGGTCACGATTATCTATATGTGGTTGTGGATAGGTTCAGCAAAATGTGTATTTTGATACCTTGTAATAAACAAATTACAGTTGAACAGACTGTAAAATTATTCTTTGAACATGTATGGGTTCATTTTGGACTACCCACTTCCATTGTATCTGATCGAGACACCCGATTTGTGGGGAAGTTTTGGTCAAGTCTGTGGGAACTTATGGACACCCAACTGAAGAAAAGCACAGTTTTCCATCCACAAACCGATGGCCAGACAGAAGTAGTAAACAAGATAGTGATCCAGTTACTCAAGGGATATTAGAGCAAACATCCTAAGCTTTGGGATAAACACTTGTGTTATGTGCAGCATGCTTACAACAAAGCCAAACACTCTTCTACACAGAGATCTCCTTTTCAGACCTGTTTTGGTTTCATACCAAGGTCTCCCTTGGATTTTGTCTTTGGTAAAGATACCACGGTTGATAGACATAGTGATGTGGACAGGGCAACTAGGTTCATTGAACAGATCCAGCAGATCCACCAGGAAGTATAGGAACAGTTGGAAAAGAGCCAAGCCAAATACAATACTAGGCATGACAAGCATTGGATGGAGCATAGTTTTCAAGTTGGAGACCAGGTCTGGCTGTATATCAACAAGGACGAGATGCAAGGTGAAGGTAAAAAGCTAAAGCCTATCAAGTATTGACCTTTTAGGATACTTGAGAAGATTGGTGAAAATTCTTTTCGCCTTGATCTACCAGCTTACATGCACATCTACTCAGTTGTAAATACAGATTGCTTGAGATTGTTTGAACCTTCAATGATTGAGGATCCTGAAGAGAAAAGTCAATTGCCTTCTATTGATGACCTGCTACCTGAATATCTTAATGAGTTGCAGGAAGATAGAGTCTTAGATAGGAAGGTGAGGACAATGCACAAAGGAGATGTTGAGTACCTCAGAATTGGACTCAAAGGTTCAAAGTCGAGCAGTGCAAAGTAGATTGAGATTGGACAAGTGAGACAACAGTATCCTCACTTAGTCGATGCTTGAAAGAAAACCAACCTTTGGTGGTCCAAAAACTTTTTCAATGGGAATGCCGTGATCCAAATTGAATCCATAAAAGACTGTCAAAGAACCATCACTGTATCAGGTCGGGACAAATCTCTAAAGAATTCAGAAAATCGTGATCAAAAACACCCCTAAACCAGTGGCAATGGCAGCCAGCATGGAACGACAAGGACCTCGGTCAAAGTGCGTTGACCGAGGCTTGTTGAGACTGTGCAGGAGGTCAAAGTAGCCCCTGGGAGCCCCAGATTGGGAAAAGGAGGTGGATTTTGATGCACGATTAGTGCTAATCGCGCATCGCTGGGCGAACAGGGCCGAAATGGAGGAAGCCCGAGCACTCGAACACATGGGGAACCAGAGAACCGTGGATGAAAAGGTGAACAGTGCTAAAAGGACAAAGGCGGGACCCACGCTCTGGAGACCGATGGTATTGATCAGGGCACCCTCAAATGGTAAGCAGTTTTGGATGGAAGCGGAGCGATCCCACTCAACGATCGACGCATGGCAAGTGGAGGTGAGAGAAAACCGTCGTTGATCGTGCGTTATCGGTCGAGCAATTCAACCGCGTGGGACATGCTTATGGCATCAAATCTGGAGGCCCTAGATCAGACGGCTAAGATCGAGCCCAATGGAGGAAGCGGAATCAACGAAGGAATACGTCGCGATTTGTAAAGATTTGGAATTCGTTTGACCGCCACGGTGGAGGAAAGACTTCATCCACGGCATAATTGAACAAATGAACCGACGAAGTAGGCTGGCGTTGTTTAGAGGAGGACATGTGGCCACTTCCTAAGCATTCATGATGACGCTAAACAGAGAACTCCAAGCGTAGCTGCAGAAGGTGAATTGACAGAGGTGGAAGAGGAACCGAACAGACATGAGTTTGAATGGCTTCAAAGCCATGAACAACAACAAAAAATACACAGTCAAGTCGGAGAACAGTTCGAGAGACAAAGAAAGAAGACAAAGAGACCATAATCCCGAGAGGAGGATGGAATACACAGAGAAAGAAGATAGTGAAGCAAGAGCAGAAAGAGGACAGAGGGCCGAGATGACCAGAGGCAGCGTCGAGTACCAAAGGCTTGAGAGATCTGAGCCATCCCATAGAGGATCTATCTGGTTTGAGCACCATATTGGGCTCTCCACTATAGACCAAAAGGTCACAGAGCTGGTAGGAAGAAGAAGAGTCTGTGTACTCCAGTGGCTTGGGGAATCCAAGAACCACCCTGCCAAGCAAAACCTACTTCAGGAGAACTCACATTGAGTCCTTGTATTGTAATTCTATGCTTAACGACACAATAAAACAAGGCCACCACTGAAAGCTGGACCGGAGACGTAGCCCTGGAGAATAGGGTGAAATCCTTATTAAAATTCTTGTGTCTTTGTGTTTGCTTACTACATTTCTTTGTTGTCCTTCCATTTAAATGTCTGTGTATTGGAAATCTGATCGATCCGTTGCTTAAATAACATAGAACACACACCAGCACATGAGTCTGTAATACCTTTGTTTAATAAATCTTCAACTGATGTCACTCATAGGATGATTATCAGATCATAAAGGCTATATGGTGAGCCTCACATTGCTTTTGTAAATCTTTGAATCTTTTATACATTAGGTTCAATTTTTTATATTGTTTATGAGTGATATTAACATATCCTTTTGGCTCTATTCTCTTGCATCGTCTACATTATGAATAGTATTGAAATATTATATAAAACTCCTAGATGGGTTCCCTCTAGACAACCCCCTCAACCCCCTTCCAATATGTTTATCTTTCAGGTGATGAAAAAATGTGAGATTCTCCACCATCCCCATTGTTAACGACCCATACAACTTCATTAACAGGAAATTATTCCAACCCCACTATTAACAACACATGTATTTCATTTAGAGGAAAGATTGTATAATCAAAGAAATATTTACCAAAAAAGAAGGTAAGCGTGAAATAAGTTTGAATGAAATCCACAAAATGCCCATTACCAATAAAAAATCCAATGAATCAAATAAATCTTACACTTATAAAAGAATACCTCCTAGTAGAGATAACGTATAAAATGAAGATAAAATAATGAATGGGATGAGTAGATAATAAGCCATCTATAAGTGAGACTCCAATTTGATGAAACCTTGATAATTTTACCACCCTTCTTCATAATGATTATTCTAAACTAGATAAGGTATTATGTCTCAAATATTTGTTGTTGCATAGAGAGCGTGAAGAGGTGCTCTGCATCCTAGTATGATGGAGATGTTGTCACATAACGTTACATTTAAAAATAATACTTACATTAGAAAATAGTAATAACAAAAAAAACAATGTTAGCCATAAATAAAATCTTCAATTTTGAGCTTAATTGCATTGAGAGGTGCTCTCTAGCTTAGTATGGTATAGATGTTACAATGTCCTCTAAACATTTTGACTCGATCAAAATACAATAAAAATAAAAATAACCTTATGTTAAAAGAAAAATAACCTCAAATTAAAGTACTTTATTATTTCTATTTTTATTAATTTTTATTGGGTAGTTAAGGTAAACATGACTTAGTCAAGTTACCGTGGTTTTTGAGCTTGAAGTTTGTGATAACCCATGGTATTTATCTAGAATATAGCCTATTTAAAAGGGGAAATTAAACCAACCTAGATGCATCTTAACTCTAGATCTACCAAGTGCAGAGAGGGATCAAATCTCCTGAGATGCAAACTAGTTTGCATCTCAAGGGATTTGATCTGACTGGTTTTAAATACTCTTTATATAGAGAGACAAAGTAATTGAAAGTTCAAAAAAATTACTTTTCTTTTTAGTATGAGGAAATATGTAATTTCTTCACTACTTAATATGGAGTTGACAAATGACATATAAAAATAATATTATTGATATTAAACGATGTCTAGTTCATTCTATGTTTAGTTGACATATAATATTTAAAATAAAAATATATTAATAACATAAAAATATTTTAATGAACCATAAACAAAATATTTCAATATCATGTGACATCCCCTCGTTAATATTCCCTCATTGTAAATAATTATAATTGTTTAGAAGGTTGAGAGAAAGGGACACAAATTCCAGTTGCTTTGGGAGGGAGATTGCTTTAGGAAATGGTTAATTTAAATGTATCAGCCATGGGTTGGCTGAGAAGTTAATGGGTTGATTGGACAATAACTTTAATTGAAAAGACAAGGACATGGCCATGTGTTTGTTTTTTAACAAAAAGCAACAAATTAGGACAAAAATATTATGAAAGGAATGGGTTGCGCTGTCTAGGTAGTTGACTACATGAAACCTTGGAAAACAACAAACAATTGATTTGTTAGGGGGTCAAAAAACAAGTTGGAAAAGGAAGAGAACACACTCATTTTCTCTCATGTTGGGGGAATAGGAAAACACATCACATAGTTGAGCAGAGAACTCTCGGTCTCTCATGCATATGCAATGGAAGAAAATTGTGAAGAACAATGAAAGAAAAATTCCTCCAAGGGCGGAGGTGAAAAATAGGGAGGGAGAAACAATCAATCTCGCAGTTATCAAGCTCTAGAGAAGGCGAACCAACTGAAGAACCTTCACAAAGGCTTGTTGGGTGAAAACATTATAGAGAGAAATGGCTTACCTGTAAGGCTAAAGAACCCACTGGAATCTTGTGTATTGATGAACCTACTAGATTGGGAAGGGACACTCAGGTACTTGTGAGGGTTAATAAACCACTAGGAATTGTCTTGGGGCTGAAGCTCTAGTGATTCACTCACTGATGAACTACCTAGAGAGGTGATCTCTTTACCCATGAATATCTTGTCCACTGATGAACCTTCCCTTGATGTGGACTCTCTTATCTTGAAAGTGAGTTGCGACTTTTTGTATTGTGGTATCAAGGCTTGGATGTTAAACATGTCTGTAAAGACTAAGTAGAAGCTTCTGTAGCTAGCGGGTGAAGGTAGAGTGGCCTTGTGACATCCTGTTTAGCTATCCATATTGGTTAAATTTCCTCTCAAAATCTCTCCACCTCAAACACTTGAATTTGGCTTGGGGGTGACTGCTACAAGTAACTGTGGTTGTAGCTTGTATATGGTTGGGTGGAGAGTTAGAGTCCCACTCTCGGTTGTCATGCCTCTTATAAGATGAGTATTATTTTAGGCCTTGTGCTTATGATTATTATTTCTTTGTTTATTTTACTTTATGAATGCCATGTTAATGTTGCGGAGTGTTGTTTCATGCATGAATGAGGATGTCAATGTCCTATGTAAATATTTTAAAGGAATGGCTCATTCCCTATGAATATTTATGGCCTTGAAAATTAACCTCAGTTGCCTAAGTTTGAAGAGATGGATAATCTTTGTTAATGACTAATTACTTGCATTGAAATGTTTGAAACTCTGGATATTGTGTTGATAAGTTTACTTATACCATCACGTAAATTTGTAAAACCAGGCGAGGTTAAGGCACATTTTAGCTCAAGAGAGATAACACTCATTTGTATCTTTGTACATAATGCATATGTATATATATGTGTGTTTTTGTTGGTTGCAAGTCGAGGGGCTTTATGAAATCATATGTATGACAAGCCAAGTTTTGGATTCAAGCCCCAAATTCTTACCAAGAACCATTGTAGCTAAGACTTGGACTTAGGCCTTTGAAAAACCATGAGGTTCAAGACATGCATATATATATGCACATATGCATCAAGTGGGGGTTGAGTCTAAAAATTCTAAAGGCTTAAGCACTAAGTCACATTTGGCTCATGTGCCATAGAACCACAGTGACCTAGTTTTGAGGGTGGAGACAAGCCCAAGTATTCACATATTACATAAGCCAGAGGGTTGAAAGATTATAGCCCGAGGTAGCCAAGAGGCTTGAGCCTACAGGTCAAGTAACCGAGTGTGACGATCAAAGGCAGAATAGAGAAGTATGTATTGTTGAGAGTTGACCATGTTATTGTTGTTGGATAATACTCTAAATTTTCTTCTTATAGGTTTCAAAAGGAACCCCCCAAGGAAACTCTCATGATTTTACTCCCAGAGTGACTTGGCATAGTCAAACCAGTTGAAAGCCCAACACAAATATTGAATGGAAATACTTGAATCAACTGTAACACCCTCACCCCACATCTACCCAATTAATAGTCCAATCGGGGTAAATATGCGATGAGAGGCCACTATAATGGGACTCAATCTCCTTGGTGACCTTATGGAAGTGGAATCGACAAACAGCAACAACACAAACCTTTATACCTGCTACAGATCTCCTAGAAGCCTTCCTAGTCATCCCCATGACCAGTCCCTAGGTCCCACTGAGTTTGTAGACCATTAAACCCCTGGACACTCCCTTGATATGGATAATGGTGCATTTGGGAGGCTCCAGTCGCTTTGACAACAAGGCATGGGTGCATTTGGGCACTTTTCTCATCAAGCTTGTGCCTACGACTCTGGGATTTGTGCCACTTTTTCTAGGCCCAGAGCCTAGGTCACTACCCGGAACTCAATGACAGGTTCAAAAATGAAATTTCACAATGAAACAAAGATACATTTGCAAAAACATCAACAAGGACTAGACTAGAGCCCTACTAGCCATGACAGGCATTTCGTCAAACATGTCACAAACATGAAAGCTATAGGTCTTAACAGCATAACTGAGCATAGTGGTCTCATACTTATATGAGAATCACTAAGAAGCATTGATGCATCAATAACTTAGCTACAATTTCATCTATCAGGCCATAGATACATTGTTCATTCATTTACAAGTAAAAATATGATGAGAGCCATACATAGCCACTGTCATAATACATGTTCATAACCAGCATAATAACAACATAAATACCAAGGAAACAATAACCATATAATCCACATATAAACCAATATAATACTCATGAAATAACAAGGAGAAATAACCTCATATTAATGATGCAAAGGCCAACCAGGTTGGGACTTCCATGAACAACCCAACCATAGATTAGTTGAATCAGTTCTTTCTTTCAGCCAATCACCCCCATTCCATATTCCAAGCATGAATGTGGGACTTAAAATCAAACTCAACCATGGCTTCCCGAGGCTACACTACCTCACCCTCATCAATAGAACCATGTTTTACCGCAATCCGTCCGAGACCATTAGACCATAAAACAAGCATGGATGCCACCATATTTATCCACCTACACCATGAGGAATTTCCCTTTCTCCTAGTGTCTAGGCTTTACCGCAATCCACATTGAATCACTAGGCCCTAACAAAGACTCCACCCTTTATTTTTTACTGTATATCTCGCCATTCACAAGTAAGGATTCCTCGGCCTAATCAAGGGCAACCGCCTATAGGATTTACTGTATGTTGGCTTCAGGGGCTCAGAACTAGGTTCAGAGTTAGTTGCGCTAACCAACAAAACCCTATACCATCGGCCCCTTCAGCAATGACCTGCTTGCGTAGACTATAGTATCACCCAAGGCGATATTGGGGGATGCTAGAACTAGGCTTCTGCATCCAGAGGGATTATGCAGTGTAGCAGTAAGGTTTCTTTCTGTTTAGGGCTTAATTTGACCTTCACGAACTGTTAAACTTATTCTTACAATCATAGAGCATCTTCCTACTTAACAGACTTGCGAGTTGCGCGTAACTAGTCTAACATATATTTCTCATCATGTAAAACAATAGTTGAACCTTCGCGATGTAATTACAAAATGAATATATAAAAGTGAACCATAGTCAAGCAAAACACACAAAAAATACTCGAACATAAGAAAATACACATATCTGTCTCAAATTCTTCTTTATTAGTTCAAGTCTTCATAGATACAATCTTTCTGACCCTGCACACATAGCTGCAGGGGCCTACTCACACAGCTGTAGACTTACCAAGGTCTCCGCTCACACATTTGTAGGAGCCTTTCCATTTGCCCCAATACAAAAATATCTCACAATTACAGACTCAAAACATATCCTCTCATGAATTAATTTCCTTAGACTTTCTAAGACATCCCTTTATATATCCTTTACCCTTACAATACATTGGTCCGCAAACCATGGGCGGAGCTCAAACTATTTTAATAATCCCATCCCTTTACAAAATAAGGGGCTTTGACCCACCCTAAAACCCCTTTAACTCCTATAACTCTGCGCAAATTGTGCTCCGCTCCTCAAAATGCGAATACTTTACATGGCTTAGACAAAACTTGGACCTAGGAGGTCCCTACCCGACAGGCCCCCAACACAAAGATGTGACTCATCCTCAAGTCACTCAGCTAGTACATGCTCGATCTTAGCTTTGAGGCCATTGTATGAAGACTTCAATGCATGAAGTTTCTTTGTGCATTGTGTTGCGGCCTAATGAACTTCTTCTACAAGCTTCTCTATTGTCTGCCCTTTTGTTGCTAGGCTGATTGTTCATTGTGTTTGTTGCATGCTCTTCAACTTGCTCTCTACTTTCTACGAGAGCTAGTAGACCTCCTCTACCCAAGGCTGTGTCCACGTGGAAATTATTTTTTCCTTCCGTCACAACTCATGAATATGTCCTTGCAGAAGCGTTCCTTCTTAAAGACAAGCAAACCGTTGCACAGGTGCTAAGTTCCACGTCATTGATTTGATCTCATCGAACTGCAGTTGTTTGTCTCAAATTTTTGCCTTGATCTTTTACACATGTGGGTCCTCCTGCAACAAGGCCCATATTTCCATCGTATCCTCAAAAATTTGGCCATAGTCCTTGATTGGAGTGGCTATCTTTTTGATATCATCTTTTATGGTAGCTTCATTGTGCTCTCAAACTTCTGGTGGTGTTGTAGGCTGCAACTTCATTTTGAGTTCTCTAATCTACATCTATAGCTCAAATTGGACTTTTCCCACCTCTGCTTTTGACTCCTTTACCACTGCTACCATCTCCTGAAGCTTTTCTACTGAGGCTGCAACTATCAAGATCTATAGCTCTGGAAGCTTACTACAAACTTGAGTGATAACCTCTTCCAGTTGTTGGTTGCGCATAACTACCTCATCGTGATCCTGCAGCACTTTATTCTTTTCTTCGAACATCTTTTGGTTTTTGTTTTTCACTTCTTTTATGACCAACAAAGCTTGTTTCTCCCGTATCTTCAGTTGATCAGAGACCCCCGGGTATAAATTGTGCAAGGCTTGAAGGGGGAAGCTGCAAGATTGAGACTTAGATTTTCCTAGTACTGGATGTGCTCCTTGTCTTCAATTGTCTCAAAATGGAGATATCCCCTTGGTAGTGGTACTGCTCAGAGCGCAGATGTGATCTTTGTAGTGGTACTAAATTTTGGCACGCTTGCTTGACCCACGCTCACCTGAGTCACACTCGCTTGAACTGCGCTCACATTAACTTCCAACTTCTTGAGGCCCTGTTGGACCTCTTTCAACACTTATTTTTATTGGTCCTCAATGTTTCCCCAAAATTCCTTCATCACAGCCTGGACTATGTCTCCTAACTCATCAATTTCGCCCTCAGTGAGGACCATCGGCTCTACGCCATTGGATTTGTCAAACTTCTACTTCTTTTGCGCACCTCCAGCACTTTGCTTCTTCCATATTTTCACTATAAATGGGGAATCGATGTCCTCTATATCCAAAAAAGGGTCGTCACCACCCTAATCTCCCTCATCGGTGGCTAGTTCCTCTTGTTCAACTTTGTGCTCTGATTCCTATGTGGTTTTCTTCTCAAGGTCAATTGTGACCTTCTGAGGCACCTTCTCCTTTATCGTTGGCTTTGCGATCTATGCGCCTCTAGTGGCTTGTTGTGTCTTGTGCATGCTTGATTTGGATCATCTATTGTGGGAGTGAGCCATTTACTAGACCACTTGCTTATGATGAGCATAATGTCCTCCTTAGTAACTAAGAATGGTAATTCATACCATACCACCTCCAAATATTTCTTCGAGTGGATATACACATGGTGAAAATCTTATTTGAAGTCGGCAATGCAATGATATTATTGAAACAAACTTGGTGATAGTTGTGGATTCTAGCTGATCACCGTGCGCGGATCCATCTCAAATAAGACCCAGAACAATTTTTTCTTTGTAGCTCGAGTCAGTTCCTTAGACACCCACAGCAAGGCATACTTCGCACCCTCGCACACATCAGGGTCCACAGAAGGGAACTATGACTCATCCAATGTTCTTTGTGTTGTTAGTGCAAGTAAGACCAATAACCATGCGTAGTGGAATTGCTTCCCGTATTCTTGTGCTTCGTGATAGTCCAAAAAATCCTGACATAAATACCCTACCTAGTTAAACTGGACCCCCTTGCTGCAATGCATAACCAAAGATACAATTAGGGTTGGTATCATCCGCCTGACACTACCTCATTATCCTACCATCTAGAATATGTGCCGAAAAATGCACAGCTTCATCATTAATGGAGCTAATGGCATATCCCCGGGATTTCTTGACTAAGCCGAAGTCATTCTTCATTTAATCAGCCAACTTTTTCTCCTGAGACTTCCCCACAAATGTGTCGGCGATGTTCACTCCTTGGTAAGGTAGCACAGTAATCCTTCGAATGAACATATCATCAATTGGGATCAACATCCCAAGCCACATACACCCATCATGTACCAATGTCAATAGCTAGTGCACACAAATTATACTTATGTTGTTGTACCCAAAGTGTGGAACATAGAGCATATTCAGCAACCTAGTGCATTGAATACCTACCACCCATTTCATTAGCTCAACCCTTGTCACTCTCGCTTCCTCATAGTAAACAACATTTAGATACTTTCTGGGCTTGAATTGGGGATACTTGCTTCAACCATTCAGATACTAGTCCTCCATGCGCAGTTGTGGTACCCTTTCCAGCAAGTCTCCCTCAATCGGTACGTCCTTTGGTAACCGGGGTGTAAAGACCTTAAATTTGATCACATCTTAGTCCTTGGTCACCTTTGAGGTTGAATTTTGTGACAACATATAGGGTGGAAACCTAGAGATTGGTTCCACCTCGTCTATGCCAATATCCTCTATTCCAATGGCCACTTCTTCCTCATCCAAATCTTCAGGCTCCATCGGTTTTATCAGCTCATCCATTTTCTCCTTACTCTGTTGTTTTGTGGGGATTTTCCTCAGTGATTGCCTAACTGTAGCCTTTTGGGGCTTCTTCTACTTCTTGGTCGCTGCTCCTACGACAGTAGGCTTTGTTCTTGGAAATATTGGTGCAATGGCATGTACTGGTGGTTTAGCAGTCATAATGGATCCTAACCCTTTGCTAAGAAACTCTTCCTCAATCTCCTCCCAACTCCCACCAGACATGCAGCAAAACGCTTGGCTCACACTAAGGCAAAAAATCACACTTTGAGTTCTCAACAAGAAAAGTGTCAGAATGTGGAGCGGGGTGCCATATTTATAGCCTTTTTCAAATTCAAACCCTTCGATTTCCTCTAAATCCTCCTCATAAATGTGAATTTGGTGGAAAATTTGCCCAAATATGCTCCTTAAATGCATTTCCCCCACTCCTTTTAACAACAATTTCCCTGTCAAATCAAATGTAGCAATCCCAACGGTCATATTCTGGATGAACTGCATCAGCCCTTTCCCTATAGTGTAGTTACCCCTTCTTCGTCGGAGCTTCCTCCACCTTCGCCATCCTCCTGAATACTGCACAGCCCTCCTTCTTTGACAAAGTCCTTCATTGGAAAAGTACTTTATAGTCCTGTGCTTCCTTCCAACTTCCTGTAGCACTAAGACTATCCTATGTTCATATAATCATCATGCAACCCCAAGGATGGAATTGTCCATGTAGAGCTTCAACCGACTCCCATTTACTCGCCTAGCAAACAATTATTCATTCAGCTTCGTGAGCTGAACTGTGCCATCATCTGAGATATCCCTGATAACATATGGGCCTAACTAATGCATCTTGAACTTACCATGGAACTGCGTGAACTTACTATCGTACAGAAAAACCAAGTCTCCATTCTTAAAAGTTCACTACTTAATATGTCGATCATGCCATGCCTTTTCCTAGGTTTTTTGTACTTGCTCGTGAAATCCTGCAAGAAGGCGATCTTCTTCTAGCATGAGCAGTTGTTCCAATCTTTCTTCCATAATGTCATTGTCCACCATATTCATGATTGTTGTGATTCTAAGACTTGGTACTATATATTTCATCGGCATTACAGCTTCATGTCCATACACTAGTCTAAATAGAGTCTTCTAGCCAACTTCTTGCAAGTAGTCATGTATTCCCATAAAACTACTAGTATGCGCACATCCCAATCATTCTTGTTAACGTTGCACACCTTAGTCAGAGCGTTCTCCAAAATTTTGTTGAAAGCCTCAACCATGTCGTTCGCCTAAGGATGATAAGGCATGCTCTTCTGATGATGTACCTGAAACTCCTCGGTTAATGCTTCAATAGTGTTGTTTAGGAAGTGTGATCCCGTATCACTCATCAGAATTCCTGAACTACAATCCTTTACCGGTTGTGCCTTGGCCCACTTAGTCAGATAATATGTTGCAGTAATAATGTATCATTGGTAGTCTTCTTGCCCAGAAAATTGATCAGCCCAACAAAAATCAATCGCCCACTTAACAAAATCCTACAAAGTAACTTGTGGATAGATCAGAAATTAATCTCTTCTCAATGGTCTTATAGTCCTCTCGCAAACATTGCAAGCACTACAATAGTCTTTAGAATCCTTATGCACCATGGGCCACCATAGTCATGCTTGCAAAATATTTTGTGCAGTGGCGTTTCTTGGGGTAGTGTCCTCCCTCAACACCACCATGTGCTTATACCAAAATACTATGTCCTTCATGCTCAGGGACATATTTGCACAATATCTCATCAAGGCCTATTTTATACAAATGCCCAACAATCAGAGAAACATCCATAGCTTTGACTACTATTTCTTTCTTTTGTTGCATTGTATACTCCGCAGGGGCTACTCCGATAGTCAAAAAGTAAAAAATTTCTGCAAAGTTCTTATCAGCAACCCTTACTGCGAAGCGTTGTGCATTTGGCAATCCTTCATCAATGTTGTCGGTTCTTCGCCGGTCTCAATCCTAGATAGATGATCCAACCTAGCGTTTAGTCATCCTATCTTGACTATTACTTCAAAATCATATTCTTGGAACAATAAGAGCCACCTGCAGATCTTGCCCCCCAACACAGACCTGCTCACCAAGTATTTCAGCACAGAATGATTTGTGAACATCTTGAAGTGCGCACCTAACAAGTAATGTATGATCTTCTACAGCATGTACACCATAGTCAAGCCCTCTAGCTACGTCGTGGAATAATTCCTTTCTGCTTTAGACAATTTCTGACTCGCAAATGCAATGAGGTAACCAACGTCCCCCTCTCTCGGATGCGCTAAGCCAACTCCCAAAGTTATGCATGACGCATCCACATGAACATGGAACTCCTTCTTCCAAGCAGGAAACACCAGGATCGGTGCAGTGACCATTTACTCCTTCATGATGTTAAGGCTCGTTTGACACTCATCATACCAACAAAAGGTGGCATATTTATTTAGTAATTTCTCCATCAGCACAGTGATATGTGCGTACGACTTAACTAATTTCCAATAATTTCCAGTGTGTCCAAGAGTGGCGTAGAGATGCTTCACATTCTTTGGTGAATCAAAATTGATAATAACAACTTTTGTAGGGTCCACCATCTGCCCCTGTTTACAAATGACATGCCCAATAAAATTCCATAAGGTACACAAAAAATACACTTCTTCAGGTTCAATGAGATTTGATACTTCCTATAAATATCCGACATCAAGCGCAAGCTCGAGACGTGTTTTTTCAACAGTCCAAAGATTGTCTAGTCATCAAAGTAAACCTCCAGAAACTTATGAATGAATTATTAGAACACTGCAACAACAACTCTGGAAAATATCCTCGGTGCATTCTTCAAACCAAACGGCATGATTATATATTGAAAGTATCCCCATTCAGTAGCGAAAGTGGTCTTGCTACTATCTTTCGGTGCTATCTTAATCTGATGGTACCCTGAAAACCCATATGTAAAGGAGTAGGCCTTTTGTACTCCTACATTTTCCAAAACTTTCTCCGTGAACAACATTGGGAACGGGCCATGCATGCATGTATCATTCAACTTCCTTAAATCAACACATATCCTTATTTCTCCCTTAGTATTTTTCTCCTGCACTACCATTGGGCCCACCCATTCAGATTCTTCTACAGGGTTGGTTATGCTAGTTGTGAACATCTTCTCAAGTTCCTCCTTCACCTTCTCTTTGTATTTTGGGTTGATCCTATAAGGTCGTTCTTTTACAGGTTTCACATCTGGCTTCAAAGTGATCTTCATTACACCAAGATCTCCTACAATGCCTTTCATCTCCGAAAACTTCATCGGAATAGATCCTGGTACTCATGTAGTAATTCGGCAACCTTGCCTATTGTATCCTCATCCTAGTAATCTCATATGCGTGCAAACTTGGGCTCTGCCTCCGAGCCTATATTGACCTACTTTGTCTTAACAGGTTGTGTTACATCAGGTATTTTAGCATCTAGTCCTGCCACTTCAAACTATCCTTTTGACACAAGAATATTAATGATGTGCGGATCTTCCTTTCCCTCCTCAGTGGTCATATTATAGCATTCCATTACGTGTTGCAATTGCACGTTTTAGTCGGGTTGTACCCAAGTTGTTGGCTCATTAGGTGTCCGGAAAATTGTTGCTCTAATTTCTTGAAGGGCATCATCTATACACTAAAAACCATCCTCAAAGCTAAAAGTCAATATAAAATTTTCCTTCAAATCATTCCAATCAGCGTTCCATGACGCAGATCCATTTCAAGATACCAATTCATCGGTATTACATCCAACGTGTGAACAAATACATGTACCCATTCTGGTCGAGGTTCTTCACCCCATGCCTTAGTCCAACGAGACAAATGATCTCATGGATCATCCTTTCCAGTGTACTTTTCTATGATCCTTCTGTTTGCATGACCAAATCTGAGCCTCATCAATCTCAGTACTCCCTCCAATCTCCGATATTATCCTTATGTGTGCCCCACCAGTGCGCAGGCGTAGCCCTCAAAGCTATATCCAAGGCCTGGAATCATTGTTCTTCCGGTACATCCCTTTCAAATTCATCCAGAAATAAATTGACATCACCTTTCCCATCATAATATGGCAAATTACATACCTCCGTCAATATGTAGTGAAGATATTGTGCTAGTATATTACAACGCAAAGTAGAAACTCCGTGCAACCGGTTCTTCCAATTCTCCAAATCTTCATCTGAGTCTGAATTACAAGAACTATCCTTCTCCCAGCTTATCCTTCCATCTGTGGTGGGGTTGATCCAATCCTCTTCTCATGCAATTAACTTGTAGATGTGATCAATATCTTCATTACTGTATTCTTCGTGGACAAGTTATGTATATCGCACTCCTTCAGAGGGATCTAAAGGAACAACGACTCTGGTACCATTCTTTTCAAATACCATACTTCTCCTTTTGAGATTGATTATGGCCTCCTTATCAAAATCCCAATTTATTATAAGTAAAGCCGTATATGAATTACTTTCATCCACTATCTCAATGACTTCAAAATCTGCCATCACGCTTGCTCCTTCAATGTCTACAACAACAACCCGTAATCGACCCATCTGGATAATCTTATGTTGATTGGCCATACGCAGCTGAATCGATGACCATTGAAGATTTGGTTGCCCCATTTGCTCTCAAGTCTACTTCAGTAAGACATTCTCATTCGATCCCAACTCCAAAATTACTTGATCCATTTCAAATTTGCCAATCTGTGTAGTTAATTGCATTTCCCGGCCAGTTCTCTTCTTATTTTTGTCGACCTTGTTTACTGCGCATTATTCAGGTTGTTGCTTCTCTTTATTGGCACAGTTCTCGATCAATTCTTGCAACCCTTCTAGTGCTTTCTAGCCCCTTAGCAACTGCATACATGTCTGCAGAAAGGACTTCAGAACAGTCGAATCAGGGTTCTCCATTGCAGTAACTACTTCAGGAGTGTTCTTCCTTGCTATTAGTTTTGTCTTTGTCCTTGATGTCAAAGCTCCTAGGTCCATGAAACTCTTATTCACCTCCATGAAATTTACCTTCTCCTTCTACAGATCAAAGCCAGTATCCTCCTTACCTGCCTTTCTAAACCATGTATTTGCCACAAGATTTTTACCCTCTCCTCTATCTTCTCTTATAGCTACACCACTTTGTGTCACAATATTAACGCTTGGAGCATCTTCACGCGGTTTGGATCTCATCATTTGTAAATTCTGAGCAGGTTGTTGATTCTTCTTTTCCTACATATTAGCCATTAAAACCAAGCAATCCTCTATCACGTAGTCAAACTGTCTACAATACTGACAAGAAGATTCAGTGGGGTTCTGACAATCTTGGGCAAAATGTCCAACTTCACCACAGTTATAGCATATGACCTGACCTCGACCTTGTCCAATGCCTCCTACTCAACCATGTCCTCAACCTTGAAATCCTCCGCAGGCCGCAGGTGACCCATAATCTTCGTGCACGCATCCTTCATCTTACATCCTATATGTTGGAGTGCAATCTAACATCAAGTCATAGTTGTGATAATTCCTCTCGTCATGTCCTACTAATTGACAAGAGTTACAATATAATTGCTCTGGCTATTGCACATATTTCTATAACAAATAACAGTGATCGATCAGGAGTTGGCCTGCAACTTGGCAAATACTACACCATACACTTGGTCTGGTACTCGGTCTAGCACTAGGCTCTATCTTCAAAGGATTGGGACCTCTGCCAGCCAAATAATCAGGATAAAAAGGATGTTGGTCCTTATAATGACCTTCCGCTTTACACTTTAGACACCAAACTTCTAAACGTATCTTAGACTGAGCTTCCTTACCTTTCCCTAAATCTTGCAATTCCATATACAAGCTTGCTAACTGGGACTGTATCTGATGAACCCCTATGTGAGTATCTTGTATGGGTGAAGCTTCTAACTTTTGCGATTTCTAATGCTTCGGCCTGCATCCCAACCTTTTGTTGCAATAATGGTAATCTGAGGTGTGGCAATAGTGCAGCTATATACCATTGTTTGTGTTATTCATCAGAGATCTGGAAGTTGACATGTCCCAACAAGCATTTTAACCTCTAATCTACATCCCAGACAGTTTCATTGACTGCTTGCTTAATTTCTTTTATTTTTGTAATGCATTGTGACTACAACTTGGATTTATTAAATTTCATGTTCAATGTGTTCTTTGTCACTGCTAGTGAAGCGACTAGATTTGTCATACTGTACTTGATATACCATGACAACGCTCTATCCTGCAGTGATGTGACAAGCTAGGCTTTCTTCATATCGTTGTCATAAAAAATGTTGTTATTTCCACATAGCTTATGCAACAAACCAAAATTGATCAAGATCCTCTGATCCCTGACCCTTAAAAATAGGCATCTTCACTGCGTTAACCATGTTGAATAGCGGTGGTGAAGGTGGAGGTGGAGTGGACGGATGTGGAACCCCAGAAGTGCCTTGAGTTTCTAACTGCGTTGCACCGCTAGGTGTACTAGGGTTGCCCCTTTCTTCTTCGCTTTCGAATTCACCAAAAAATGGACTCTACTCACCCTCAATAAAATTTTCACAGTCTAATATGAATCTTTTTCTGCTTCACGTAGATCCATTCTGGTTTCTTTTAAACATCAACCTATAGGCATAACACCATTTTCACATAACAACATCTTAATATAGATCTTTAAGGAATTCAGATACTTACCTCATGGACCTTTGAAAAACCGGTGCTCAGCTTCACTCTGGGATATTGTTGTGTCAATTGTGAATTCAGTAATAAAGCCTCTGGATCGATCCAGTAGTCAACATCCCTTGTGACCTTATATTCAGTCTCCTTAAGTCCTTTAATCAAATATGGGCTCCACATAATAGGATCATTGTCATTTGCAGCTAGCTTTGAAAGCCACTTGTGTAGCTCGTTAGTGAACGATGTGAAAAGATCTCGTGTTGTTTCATATCGATATACCTTTGTAACCAACTTTCTATCGACTGGTGCAGATTCCTTCTTTCCTGTGTTGCAAATTCGTACAACTTCTGATCTACCCAATCTTGGATCTCTTTTCTAGTTGGTCGCCACATCACACGTCCCTCAGATAGATCCTGATCTCAGTAATGGAACCATTTGTTGGCTTCAGGGCTTCAGGCCTAAGTTCAGAGTTAGCGACACTAACCAACAAAACCCTATACCACCAACCCTTTCAAAAATGACCTGCCTGTGCAGACCGCAGCCTCACCCGAGGTGATATTGGGCGATGCTAGAACTAGGTTTTTGCATCCAGAGGGGTTATGCAGTGTGACTGTAAGGTTTCTTTCAGTTTAGATCTTAATCCGACCTTTGCGGGTGTTAGCTTCCTATACCAATAGGTTTCATGTTTCATGATTGACTGGGGAAGTGCCAAAAATGGTCATTCTTTTCATGCTGCAAAGGTTCCATATTTTGATGAATTTTCACTATGTATAGGTGGTTAACTCTTGCCACAGTTGATGATTAGCCAGACAACCTAATCCTTGCTAGATCATGTTTGAATTTACTTGTCTTAGAATAGAGAATAAAGGTCTGCACAAACAGTTTAAGCTTGGCAGGCAAGTAGTCAGGTAGAAAAGCAAAGGGTCTCAACAGCTTAATCTGAGCCTTGGAAGAAATAAGGGTAGACTTAGATAGGAGGGAAGCTAAAAGAAAAGAGAAGAATCAGGGTTTGCTAGTTCAAGTGCACCCAATGAAAATGAAGAGAAAATGTTAGGTATA
>APFE031274402.1:165134-188861 GCA_000404065.3 Pinus taeda | reverse complement strand
TCCATTTCTTTGAGGCCAAGAAAAAGGTACAACTTAAAATAAGGAATCAACTGGGCCCTTTCACCTTCAATCAGAAGGAAGCCTGGCTAGAAGCTGATGAGATTTTAGGGCAGAAACTCAGACTAAAACAGAGTTTCTATTGGGCACCATATGACCCCAATCATTTTATAAGCTATAGGAAAGTCAAAAATAAGCTGCCAGCATATGTTCACTGTCCAATCCCTGAAATCCAGCAATATGCCAATCAACAAGAGTGGCTAGAGGGCACATTGTTTGAAGAGATGACTGGAGAAGAGAAATTGGAAAAAGAAATGAAAGATCTTGAGAAAACACTTGACCTGGACTCTTTTGGACAGGTACCTTTCAAGCTGCCCCAACGCATTGGAGGGGATACATCTTTTGCTGAGAGCTCAGAGCAAGCAGCACGAAAGGTCAGCTCAGCAGCAAAGGGCAAGGAAGTAATGGATACAGAACAGCAGACGATGGTTGATCAACCCACTACAACACAAGAACAGGGTGAAGGGAAAACCCCCCCAGCTCAAACCAAGGCATCTGAAGCCCCTGTTCTACAGACTTCTCAAAATGAGGAAAAGAGTAGAAAGAGAGACAGAGAAGAGGATGCCCCTGCCAGTGGACCATCAGAACAAACCGAAGATAAGAGGCATAGGTTGAATCCCTATTCAGAAGAGGAGTTTGTGGAAGATACAACAAGCACCATGAGAGGGCAGGGAATAACTTAGCAACAAACATCTCCACTACCTGGCACCTCAGCTAGCTCATTCCAGCAAGAGCTAGAGAGGCAACATAGCGTGGAAGTTTCATCCACCAGGGCCCAAAGCAAACAAAGCTCAGATATCAAGAAAACTTTTACTGATATAAAAGCTAGAAATGGTCCAGTGAGGATGCAGATTTATAATCAACTGATGAGGACAACACCTACTAATCAACAAAGGCTAATGGTTGCCTATGATATTTAGGAAAAGAAAATGATCCTCAGCCATTTCAAGCCCAAGACACAGCAACCCCAGTCAGCTGCTGATTATATAAGAACCAATCTGGAAGTTCTCTCCAAGGATATTCATCTAATTGACCAGATTGAGTTACATAAACAAACTAGGGAGATGGTGTATGCCACCTTGGCAGATAAGGCATTGCTTGCTCAAAAACTGCAAAATTCATTGCACAATACCTCTGCCCAATTAGAACTAGAGAAGGCTTCCTCCTTAGCTAAGGACAACAAGATTAAGTCCTTAGAAGAAATCATCATTGAGCTGGGGCATAACCCTAAATGCAAAGGGCATCAAAGCCCTAATCAAGAAGAAGGAGGAGGACATTGCAGCCCTCAAAAGGCAATTAAAGTTGCCAATTACAATGCATCAACAAACTGCAGAAGTTGCACAACAAAAAGAGGAAGAGGACATGGTAAGTCTGCTAATGAGAATGAATGAGAGATTGGCAGAAACAAAGCAAGCATTGGAGAAGGCTATTAAAGAGAAGCAAGGAGAGTCGACCTCCCAGCCACCTAAAGCAACTCCAACAAGTGCCACTGCTCCCTCCACAGGTACAACAGCAGTCCCTCCTACCATCCCATCATCAACAACAGGTACAGCAACTACAAATGCTACAGCAGCACCAACAACAGAGCCAAAGACCAGCATGAAGATGGAAGAAATGATGAAAGCAGTGAAAGAGCTAGAAGGTCAAATATCAGAGCTCAAAGAGGCAAAATAAAAGCTAGCCAAATTGGAGGTGAGCTATGACAAGTCAAAAATAACAGTGGCAGAAAAAACTAGAGAAGTAAAGACCCTGGAGAACAAGGTAAAATCATTGGAAAAGGATCTCACCTTACGTAAACCTCTAGCTTACATTAAAATGATTTTGTGGACCAAGATTGGCCAGTCCATTATTGACCAATGGCGGTCAATTCAGACAATCTATGAACAAATTGAATTAATAGAAAGAGCACAAGATCAAATTCAAAGGGCCAAGGCATCATTGGGAAATATGCCTGAGCAGGCCAATAGGCTCATCCATCTTTTGAATACCAATACTAAGGAACAATTAGCATCTTTGGAGATCACTGACAGGACAGGCACCATTTTGACAATAAAGAAGGTGCTAACAATGAGAAATTTTATACAGACTTTGGAAAGGAAGTGTCAAGAGATGCAGATGGATATTAATGCCTTCACAGAGAAATTCAAAAACTTGCAGCAGAAGGGCTTACCTAGTTTACTAACAAGCAATCAAAAATTGTTATCACATCAACAGTATGCTCACAGGGTAAACATGTATGTAACAAATCAGATCACTGCATCATCCAGCAGCTCAGAAGACACAGGACCTCCTTCCGGACAGAGCTTGTATGACAAATTGGAAATTTTTTTTTTATAGAACATGAAAAAAATCATCTTTTTGAAGTCAAGCCTAACTTTTACAGGTATACTGATGCTGATGAAATACTTGTAAAAATACAAAGACATCAGTTGCCTATAGAACAGTGGTGGCAGAGTATGCTAGAAGTTTTTCCTAGGTAATTTGGATCTTTCTGCCTTCTTACACTTGGTCAAATAGCTGGACACGTGGCAGATATGAAGAAAGGAGCTCAAGCGAGGATCAGGACACATTAAATATGAATCAAGAGCAGGTGAATAGATCAGGACAGCAACGCAAGAAGGCAAATCAAGGACATAACTACCAGCCGAACTCTGGGTGAAAAGTCTCAAATATCTCATCAGTTAAAGCAGCCAGCACAGCCACAATAACTCCTACCTTTATTTCTGCATTTATTTCTCTGATAGGGTAGGTAAACTAAGTCATTGTTTCATATCTTATCCTCAAGATATTTTTTAAATCTCTTTGTTATAAATACCTCCCCAAGGAATGTATTCGGGGTTGGTGATTCTCCTCTTGGACTGCGCTGTAAGTTTGATATTTCTTAATACAAAGGCTGTTGAAATGCATTGTTGTTGGACCTTCTGACTGTGGATTTGATGATTCTGAGCTCTGCTACAGAATTCCTGTGTCTTTCTTTGGATCAATAAGTTATTCTAAACTGTGTATTTGTGTTTTCTATGTTTTTCAAATTTCATGTATGTTCCATAGTCTTAACAACAGGGAAAAAGAATAGCCCAGAACTTGTTTAAATGCACTTTGTGTTCAAATCCTACGGTTATTTATGTTTTCTTCACAATTAGCATAAATAGAAATTCTTAAATGCTTCTGTTTCTACTAATTCCTTCATTCTGAAAATTGTCAAGGAATTCTTCACTGCTCCTTGAAAATATTCATGCACTTTCCCTCTGCCACCATGATAAAGGATTCTTGATTGCCCTTTATCCCCTCGCTTTCGTCCCATTAATCACTAGCTTTCAATATTGTTCCAAAACTGATTATCTTGCTTTGTAGTATTGCCCATCATCACAGAAACACACTCAGCGATCCATCTTCATAGACTCCATTGCCCAATGGAATAAACTCTTTCAGACTTGCATCCTACCTCTGTTTGAAATCACCATCCAAACCCATTTAAAACAAACCTCTGCACATCATAACTAGCATAAAAACTTCAAATAAACAAAGTTAAATTATATAGAGAGAGCCCTCTCTGGATGCAGTTTGGCAAGAAATTGCATCTAAAAGATTGATTAGTGGTTACCTCAGCCGTATTCCCTTTTCTCACAAGTTTTGGGGAACAACCTTAGTGATAACAGCGGGCCATTAACCTTATTGTTACAGTTGTAGAGTGTTTTCCTACTTAACAGACTTGTGAGTTGCGCGTAACTAGTCTAACATGCATTACTTATCATATAAAACAATAGTTGAACGTTCGCGATACAATTACAAAAGGAATATACAAAAGTGAACCATAGTCAAGCAAAAACACATTAACTACTCGAACATAAGAAAATACATAGATCTGTCTCAAATTCTTCTTTAACTCCACATATATAATCTTTCTGACCCTACGCACACAGCTGCAGGGGCTTGCAGACACTACTGCAGATTTACCAAGGTCGGCGCACACAACTATAGAGCCTTCCCCTTCACCCAAATATAGAAATATCTCACAATTACAGACTCAAAATATATCATCTCATGAATTAATTTCCTTAGAATTTCTAAGACATCCCTTTGTATATCCTTTACCCTTACAATACCATGGTCTGCAAACCATCGGCAGAGCTCAAAATATTCTAAATAATCCCATCCCTTTACAAAATAAGGGGCTTTGACCCACCCTAAAACCCCTTTGACTCCTAGAACTCTACACGAATCGCGCTTCGCTTCTCAAAATGCGGAAACGTTACATGAATTGGACAAAACTTGGACCTAGGGGACCCTTACCCAACACTGTATATCTCACCATTAACTGTTCGAGGATTCCTAGGCCCATCGAGGCACATAATACCTGGTTTTGCCATAACCTGTAGTCCGGTTCAGGGGTCACTAGGCTAGTGGCTTTATCGTAATCCACAGTCTGGTTCAGGGATCACTAGGCCATGTGTTCTTTCTTTCGGAGATCCACCTCACTCAAATTCAAATCCATCCGACAATCCAGCTCAACCAAAATATGAGAGCCCCATCACACCATGGATATTTGGAAATGGAAAGGCTAGGCTGAAAACACTATCACACCTGAAAACCCATGTCATGACATCAAATAACCACATGCAATACCATGCAAGCCAAATCTAGCAAGGAAATCACATATGCAAATCAATACCTCCAAATAATATTTTCCTTTCTTGATCCAATGCCAAAGTGCTCCAAGAAAACTCTAAGTGTCCAAGAGAGAGAGAGAGAGAATAATAGAGAGCTCCAAAACTGAATTGGCAAAAGGTTACACTAAGCAAAAGCTTGACAATTGATCCTCAAAATCCTTTTTATCAATGAGGCCTCTATTTTCTTCAATTTCCATTATTTTCCTTCATTTTCCTCCTCGCATGAAACCTATGACATTTCACCTCCCTTTTCTCCTAATTTCCATTATTTTCATAAATAAAATGCCAATTAATGCCTCTTGCCTTTCTAGAGCCTTTGCCATTTCCTTTGCCCATTGCCTTAGCCATAATAAACCGAAGTAACACCCCCTAGGATTTTTTTTCCCAACATTCAGCTTGGAATACGTGTCTCATGACCTTGGTCTTATATTTTTATATTTACATGGATTTTTAACCAAGTTTGTTACAAAACCCTCCCCCTTGGGGGACACTGTCCTTGGTGTTCAACCACACCTATACCTATGCAAAACCACTGAAAAGAAAACATACGAATACGATGGTTGCATTAGCAATAACGGAATCCAAAGGCTTACACCTTCATCCTCAAAATTAATGCTATGATTCACTTCCTTCCAAGGAGTCCAGAATCCACTTCCAAATTCAAAGTTGCATCCAATGTCTAGTCCTACAATCCGGCACCACTTGTCCTCTCTTTGAACAGTTACCAACTCATTGTTCCAGGGTGCACTCCCAATGTGCATCTGGTTCCATTTGGAAATGCTAATGACTAAAACAAATCCATCCCTGGCCTTCCTTCTCTGCTACACAATCCCTTGAGAAATCCAGTCACTCAGCTTCTAATTTCCTCAGCATCCCCTATCTCAGGCAATCCATCCCTTAACAAGGATTCCTCGCATCGAAAGGTCAAACAACCAAGGCATATACCTACCTCAAAACCATCATATCGGTCATAACATGCTCATGGAAATCAATGGACACTATTGGGTACCAATGTTCCACAATGGCCCTACTCCTCAAGTGCTTTACCAACATATTGTTGCATGTTCCAATTTCTTTCACTATTGCTGATAATTCTTGTCGTCGTCAGTTTTGACCACCCAAATAGGCATTTCACGCTTTCCTGTACCAAGTACATACTTTCCATTAGATATAAAATAAATTGAAATAACTTCAAATCATACCTCATTGTTGGCCTGTCAATAAGGTATACTTGCAATTATGTTCGCTTCCTGTCACAACAAGTCAAACTAACATCTTTGACCAAATTATCATGTATAAACATATCACATCAGGTTAGCTCAAAACATAACCATCATAGATCAAAATCATAAATCACATGTAACCATCATAAACAAGAATCATAGATCACATGTAATAATCATAGACCAGAATCATAAATCACATGCATAATAAAACTGAAATAAAATACTAATGCTTATCCTTTAATCAATCCTTAGTTTGTACCTTTTTCCTTACTCTGTACGCAAACCAGATCAGTTTCCACACCCAACAAACACTCAGTGCCTTCTCCCCAACCATGTGCACATACACATAGTGTGCATCACACACATACAAGCACACATGACATACAACACCATGCAATACATGCACCTACACCTGACATACCACACATACACATACACCCAGTGTACAACACAACATAATACATAATCCTACATCCAATGTACAACACAATAGGATACATACACCTATACTCAATGTACAACGCAATACAATACATACATAGAGTACAACACAACAAATACAAATGTCACGATACCACATCTACACAATAGTATCACATGCCCGCAACAAAGCATGTACGACATGAACATAATACCACATGTACCCCAGTACCATATGTACAACGTGTACACAGTATCACTTGTACACAACACCACCTGCACAACGTGTACACAACATCACATGTACACGGCACCACCTACACAACGTGTACACAACGCCACATGTACATCGCACCACCTGTATAATGTGTACACAATATCACATGTGCTCAACACCACATGCACGACATGTACATGACACCACATCTACACAGTGCCACATGCACGACATGTACACAACACCACATGTACAATATGTACACAACATCACATGCACACAACGCCACATGTACAGTCACGCACACAACACCATATGTACATAGCACCACATGTACAACGTACACACAACACCATATGTGCATAGCATTGCATATACAACATGTACATAGCACCATATGCACACAACACTACATATCCATCATGCACACAGTACAATATGTAGACAACACCGCATATCCAACATGTACATAGCACCATCCATACCCAACATTGCATATGAAATATGCACACAACACCATATATATAATGGGAACTCAACACCATAGGTACAATCACTGAATATACAATATTCACACCATATACATAATAGTAGCACTGCACAACCAAAACCACATTGTCTCTACTAAGCAACCTTACTTCCAGTGTCTCTTCGCCATCCATGCTTATCCTAGCATGTTGCAGATCATATTGCTTTCATTCCACTGATGTGTCCCTCAATATAGCCTGTCCATAACATATACATAATATAATCACAGAATATCAACTCATAACCACGTGATACTGACCTCGTAGATTTGTCAGGACTACTCTTCCCACTTGATTCCTCATAAACCTGGAACCTCTTCATGTCATTCAACTGCGTAAGCAATCATTCCCCCACAATGATGATTCCTAACGACCCTATCAGACAACAACATACATACATACATATATATACATATAAATATTAGAATTAGCAATCATGATCCTGTGAGAAAACGACATACATATATACATATAAACATTAACATAAAAGCAATCATGATCCATGATGACCCTGAAAGATATGACATACATACATGTATACATATATAGACATCAACATAATCATGATCACAACATAATTACCAGATATCATAAGGTCAACATTAAGAGAACTCCCTTTATCTGTTCACAACATGCACAACATTGAGAACAACGATTCCCAACATAGCCAAGGCATCTGACACTTCAAGTCCATTTACTTTACCTTTCCTATTACCTTTCTCATGATTGTTTTGCCATCATTCATTTATCCCATTGGACCCAACCAAATCAACCGACTGTCATACTCTTGCCCTCATCTACCCTTATACATGTACCCACTTCATCTGAGTCTTACATTTGCTGTTGGATTTCATTTAGCTCTCCCTGAGCTCCACTAAAATTCCTCTTTTCCCAACCAATTCCAAAGACCCTTAAACATAAAAGGTAAGAACAAGAAACAAAAAAAAATCAAACCATGAAAACCAATAACAATAAGACACCACAAACAAAGTGGTATGGCCATATACTAGACATAAACAAACCGCAAATCAAGTGAAAACAAATCACAAAAGATAGAAATCACAAGACTAACAATATACACCATGACTCAAACACCCGTGATTCCCAAGGAAAGCTCAACCCAAGCCTACTTCAAGATTTCATGGCAACCTCTCTTTCCATGCAACTCCTTGCATCACACTACCATAAACGCATAATTGTCAGTGTATAAATAAATATAACAATATACTAGTTAGCTTACCTTGTTATGACAAGCATGTTGCCTTGTAGTTGAACACACATGTCGACCACATGTTACAAGGATCAACGCAACATATCTACTAATTTGAAATCAACTTTTACCAAGACTAACAATCATGTTATAATCCATAGTCAACTCATAGTCATTAGACATAATGCTACAACTGTCACCTACTTACACTCAAGTACATATCAGTTGTCTCAACACATATGTGTTAGTATAACCATATTAAAACAATATCATTTGAACACATACTCATATTATGCAATTCATCAAACATTCAACCAACTTGCAAACATACCATGTTAAATAAATCAACTAGACGACATAATAGACACCAAACACTCAAACACCAAATAGATGACATAGTCAAACTCATAGCTTAACGTCATAACCCTAACCATATGCATAGGTCAATCCAATTTAGCATGATACATATAACATCAATATATTAATGCAATAACCCTAATCATTAACTAACATATAAAAACAACAAGTTAACATATAACATGCTCATCAACAACATATAACATAATCATCAAGTTAACTATCATAAAACAACAATAGCAATGCATACAACCACAGGTTACTATCATTCATGACTATCTGACACATGTGCATATGACTACACTAATCAACTTAGCATTTATGATACATGTAACCATAATAATAATAGAATGAAAAGCATATCAGTAACCCTAATACTTATAACAAACATTAACCAACATACATGCATGGCAACCATACAAACCTATATGATGATATTCTCTTACCCCAAAGTCCATTGTTGCAACTTCACTTTAATGATCTGCATCTCTTGCTCTATCACATCCAACACATTAGCATCATAACATACCAATATGATCATGATGACCTAATTGCATACAATGACCTTATGCACTACAACCTTCACCATGAAAATGCATGCATAACAACATATAGACACCAACATGCATAACAAATGCATATACAACCATACACTCATGGCGACACATCCTACAACAACACCATCAACCTTCACATGGAGACATCACTAAAACCATGATCAACACCATGCAAGTGCAACAAGCACATGGACTACAAGCATAAGGCACACATATGCAACTGACATGAATGCATGACCAACACACCGTCCATCCAGTCCGAGGGGTAAACCATGCTCTTAAATCACTTTGTGTTATCAAATATCACATAAAGAGAATGGAAACTAGACACCATCCAAAGAGAACGAAACCCGCTTTCATACCACTTTGTGGTATCAAATAACACCGAAAAAGAACAGAAACTAGACATCCCCCAAAGAGAATGGAACCTGCTCTGATACCACTATGTGGTATCAGATATGACCTAAAGAGAGTGCAACCCACTCTGATACCACTCGGTGGTATCAGATATGGCCCAAAGAGAGCACAACCCGCTCTAATACCACTCTGCAACACCCTCATCCCACATCTACCCAAGTAATCGTCCAATCGGGGTAAATATGCGACGATAGGCCATTATAATGGGATTCAACCTCCTAGGTGACCTTAGGGAAGTGGAATCGATTAAAATCCACAACACAAGCCTTCTATACCTGCTACAGGACTCCCAAAATCCTCCTCTATGATCCCCATGACCATTCCCTGGGTCCCACTAAGTTTTTAGACCATTAAACCCTTGGACTCTCCCTTGATATGGAAAAGGGTGCGTCTGGGAGGTTCCAGTCACTCCCACCACAAGGCATGGGTGTGTCTGGGTAATTTTCTCCTCAGTCTTGTGCCTGCAGCTCTAAGATTTGTGCCACTTTTTCAGGCCCAAAGCCTAGGTCACTTCCCAGAACTCAATAACAGGTTCAAAAATGATATTTCACAGCCGAACAAAGATACATTTGCAAAAACATCAACAAGTACTAGATTGGAGCCCTACTAGCCATGATAGGGATTTCATCAAAGATGTCACAAACATGAAAGATACATGTCTTAACAGTAGAACTGAGCATAGGGGTCTCATATTTATCTGAGAATCTCTAAGAAGCATTGATGCCTCGACACATTAGCTGAAATTTCATCTATTAGGCCATAGATACATTGTTCATTCATTTACAAGTAAAAATATGATGAGAGCCATACATAGCCATTGTCATAAAACAAGTTCATAACCAGCATAATAACAACATAAACACCAAGGCCAACAATAGCCATATAATCCATATATAAACCAATATAATACTCATGAAATAACAAGGAGAAATAACCTCATATTAATGATGCAAAGGCCAACCAGGTTTGGGACTTCCACAAACCACTTGACCATAGATTGGTTGAACCAATTATTTCTTTCATCAAATCACCCATGTGCCATATTCCAAGCATGAATGTGGGACTTAGAACCAAACTCAACCAAGGCTTCCCAAGGCTACACCACCTCACCCTCATCAATAGAACCAGGCTTTACCACAATCCATCCTCGATCACTAGGCCATAAAACAAGCATGGATGCCACCGGATTTCTCCACCTATACCATGAGGAATTTCCTTGTCTCCTAGTCTCTAGGATTTACCGCAATCCACACCAAATCACTAGCCCTAACTGAGACTCCACCCTCTAGCCTTTATCATATATCCAACCATTGACCGACAAGGATTCTTAGGCCTAATCAAGGGCAACTGCCACTAGGATTTACCTTATATCCCGCCATTAACCAGTTGAGGATTCCTAGGCCCACCAAGGCACACAATACCTCACTTTACTGCAACCCATAGTCCGCTTCAGGATTCACTAGGCCAGTGGCTTTACCGCAATCCACAATTTGACTCAAGGATCACTAGGCCATGTGTTCTTTCTTTCAGAGATCCACCTCACTAACCTTCGAATCCATTTGAAAATCTAGCTCAACCAAAACATGAGAACCCCATCACACCATGGCTATTCGGAAATGGAAAAGATAGGCTGAAAACACTGTCACACTTGGCAAAACCCATGCCACGACAGTAAATAACCACATGCAATACCATGCATGCCAAATATAGCAAGGAAATCACACATGCAAATCAATACCTGCAAAGAATCCTGTTGTAGTTGCTTGATCCTTCTCTTCCTTGCTTGCTCCTTCCTTCCTCTTGCCTTCTTTTCCTTTCTTGATCCAATACCAAAGAGCTCCAAGAAAACTCTAAGTGTCCAAGAGTGAGAGAGAGAGAGAATAATGAGAGAGCTCCAAAACTGCACTTACAAATGGTTACACTATCCAAGCCTGAGAAAAAGCTTGCCAACTGATCCTCAGAAGCCTTTTTATCAATGAGGCTTCTATTTTCTTCAATTTTCAAGTTTTTCCTTCATTTTCCTCCTCACATGCAACCTATGACCTTTCACCTCCCTTTTCTCCTAATTTCCATTATTTTCATAAATAAATAATTCATGCCTCTTGCCTTTCCAAAGCCTTTATCATTGCCTTTTCCAATTTCCTTAGCCATAATAAACTGAAGTGACACCCCACTAGGATTTTTTTCCCAACATTCAGCTTGGAATATGTGTCCCATGATCTTGGTCTTATATTTTTATATTTAAATGGATTTTTAACTATGGATGTTACATCAACCATAATGTGAACATGCACATTCCAAGGGGTTGAAGCTTGTTGTGGGACCCAGGTTGATGAGAAATATGGCATGGCAAAGAGGTGATGTGGTATGCCATGTGGCACCTTATTTTATCCTTTTCATGGGTCCAAGGGGGCTTAAATCATGTGACACATGCCACTCTTAGAGGAGGCCACATGAGTCGTATGACATCATCCAACATCACCTCGAACTTTGAATTGTGATGACATCACCTTGATGCCTTGTACCTCATAGGTTTAGAGTGGAGGTAATGTGGAAAACTCCTAGGATTTTACTTCCTAGAGGATGTGGCGAGATGGGATAGAGAACTCATCAGATTGGAGCAGGGAAGCCTTGTAGGTTTTTTGCATCACCCTCAAGGATTAAAAGGGCTAAGTCATCTCAGTAGTGGAATGCGCCGAAGAGAGTTTGTATATGGTGATGTGGAGTTGAGAACACAACTGTGACATAGGCGTTGGACCACATTAGTGGCAAGGTCTGCGGGGTTCCACACAATTCCAAAAGTTTGTACCCTGAAATAATTGTCGACAGGCTTCCCAAGTAATTCCCAGGATTTAATCTCTAGGATAAGGTGACTAGGAGAGGGGCCTGCAATTTGTTCTATGTCCATAATATATATATATATATATATATATAATATATATTATATATATATATATATATATATATATATAATATATATATAATATATATATAATATATATATAATATATATATAATATATATATATATAGATATATATATATTATGTAATGGGACTTGCATATATGACCTTGAACATGAATGAGTTAGCAGCTTCCATGTTGCCCATGACTTGGATCACCACGTGACAAGTAGATGATGTGGCACTATTTGGTAGGCTAATTTTTAAATGGTCATATCTTTTGATCTGGAAGTCAAACGGAGACAAATTTTGTATTGCTAGAAAAGTCTTGACGAGATGAATGCAATAATGCAATTCGTTTATTCTTTCGAGGAAGTTGAAAAAAGGTTGAAAAAGTTAGACCCGATTCCATAACGTGACAATGGGAGTTGGGCAATCATAGTAATTACCTCCTTCTATCCTTTGTTGTGGCTAGGGATGGTAGGGAGTATGTTATAGGGTGGTATGAGAGCTTCTAGATTCATCACTTGGACTGGATGATCTTTATCACAAAATTAACAAGCAAAGGTTCGATACTAGACCTTTGAAGATTCAATGAAGCCTTAACGCCTCGTGATAAGCAATAGAAACCTTACTGTTGTATGGATTAATCATATGTATTGTTTGGTGTATCATCATTATGATGAATATATGCATGTAGCATGATGCTAATTATTTATATAATTTTATTGATATTAATACACTAATTTAGGTATAATGTTGTAGTTAGCTTTACACCAACAGATTTCCAACAACTAGCCAAGGTGATATTCTCTACTATGCACTTGAATTTTTTTTAAACCTAAAAGAAATTGTGAATGTGTGACAACACATAATAAGGCCCTAAGGTCCAAATAGATGAAGGTCAAATACCACATGAACAACAAAGGATGGTACAATATAGAACCAGAGGACCAAGGAATGAATAGTAGAATGGTGTAGTGTAGCTTTGATCAACCATAACAAGGATATTAAGAAGGAAGGAAAAATGAAGAGGAAATATTAGTTGGAATGTGAGGAGGGGTAGAATCTCCTTATTGGATGGACACGTTGAGGAGCGTGAGAGCAGAAATAAGGAGTTTTAAGGCTAAAAATGAGAGGCTTGTCAGAGCGTAAGAGAAATAAGCAGAAGTTAATGTAGTCATATTGTAAATCCTATTAGACCTACAAAGGTAGAGGCAACGTGAGTTGGGAATCAACTATAGGGACATGAAAATCCCTTTGGGACAAGAAGAAAGAACCAATGGGGAAAATGAGAGTAGATCTAGAAAGAGTCATAGATTATCAAGTGAAGACATCGTGAAAGGAGGCACTATACTAAGTAACCTTGAAAAAGGATTTAAGCACCCATGAACAACAATATGAGAACGCTCATAGAACTCCACATCATCATCACTATTATCACCATCATGGGAAGAGGAGGAAAAGGGAGTATGTACAAGCGGAGTTCAAGAAGACCAAGACTCCTACATTTGATTGTAAAATAAATAAATCGGAGGATGTAGAAGCTTGCTTGTTGGGAATGAAGAAGTTCTTCGAAATTCATGATTATTCAGCGAACATGAAATCAAAGGTAGCTACTTTAATCCTAAAAGGCAAAGTTGATATCTGGTGGGAAGATCTAAAAAATTTAAATGGCACAAGGGAAGAAGAGTTGTCTTGGAAGGAATTTGAGGAATATTTCAGGGAGAAGTATTTATCTAAGAGATACTTCGACAAGAAGGCTAAGGAGTTCTATGAACTCAGATTGGGACACATGACATATGAGGAGTATGCCACCAAATTGTTAGATCTACTAAGGTATGTTCCCTACTTTAAGGAAGAAAAAACAAAGATTCAAAGGTATGTCAGAGGACTACCATTATCCTTCAAGGATAGAATTGAGTTCAATGAGCCCAAGACATTATACGATGTAATTAGGAAATTGGAGCATTACTATGAGAAGTCTAGGAGCAGAACTGAGTATAAATCAGACCAAAAATTCGAAAGAAATGCCAAGATTAAAGGAAAAAGGCAAAAAGGAACCAAGGGAACGAGTTTAACCTTTGTTAATCAATAACATCAATAGAGGTCCAATGCCGCCAACAGAGGGTGCTCTACCTAAAAAGAAGCCAAGACTTGTGAGAAAGGTAATTGCTAAAGTTGTGGAGGAAATCACTTGAGGAAGGGTTGCCCATAACACAAGTACATTGGCCTGAGACTATTCAATGCACAGGAAGGAGAGACAATCAAGGACGTGGCCCAAAATATACCCAAAATTTATGCAGCAATGGATAATCGCCAAACTAATCACCGGGCAACAATAATAGAAATGGAAGGTAAGCTCTGTGACCAAAGTATTTTAGTGTTGATTGACCCTAGTTCAAATTTTAGTTACATCGGTCATGCTATTGTTGAGAAGAATGCACTAAAGAAAGAAGCACACAATGAGTCTTGGCTAGTTCAACTAGCCACCATGATGAAGAGAAGAATTGAACATCAGGTGAGGGCTCGCCCAATCAAATTGAATGGGATGCCATCAATTTCAAGCCTCAATGTGATGCCATTGGGAGCATATAACATATTGTTGAGCATGGACTAGTTGTACTTGCATCAAACCAAGGTTGATTGTTTCGAGAAGACCATCAAATTCCTTGATGAAGCCAGAGAGCTTAGAATATTGCTGGGAAAATTGAAACCTACTTCTATGAGATTAATTTAAGCTATGCAAGACAAGAGAAGTTGTAGAAAGAGATATATTTTATTTTTTGTGCAAATATCCACCAACATTACCAAATTTGGGAGTAATGAAAATGATATCTTGAGGAAATACCCCATTTTAATATAGTTTTTTAGATGTTTTCCTTAGGAGATGCATGGATTTACTCCTCATAGAGAAGTGTATTTCTCTATCGAATTAGTGCTAGGAGTAGCTCCAACATCCAAGGCTCCATATAAATTTGAGAACTCTAGAATTAGTTGAGTTGAAGCTACAACTCAAGGAGATGTTGGACAATGGCTACATAAGGTCAAGTGTGTCTCCATGTGGAGCATTAGTACAATTCGTGAAGAAGGACAAAGCGCCTATCGAGTCTGCTAAAATTGATAAGAATCCCTCTGCCTCCAGTCTGCAAAATGAGTTAGATAAAGTCAAAATAGTTGTCCTTTTTATTGAATTATTGAAACAACCCCAGTATAAAGCTCAAGTGTCTCAGTTCATGAGTTCACCCACCACTACCCCCTTGCAAGATAGCCTTAACCTTCAAGAAGAGAGGCATATGGTTGTGTTTGGACCCCATGTGGAGGAGCAAGACCCTTCCACTCCTACATTCTATGTCACCTTGGTAATTCATGACCTATTACTACATAATTGTATGCTTGACTCGGGAGCATCTCACAACTGAATGTCATTATCTGTGATGGAACAGTTGGGACTACAGATAGAAAAACCAAATAAAGATCTATAATCCATTGATTCCAAAAGAGTAAAGTGCATGGGTATGATCAAGGAACTAGTGATCAATTTGGCTTAAATTCCAGTAAAGAGTGTAGTGATGGACATTGTAGTTGTTGACATCCCTGCAAGATTTGCTATGCTTTTGTCCAGATCACGGGGAATCAAAATTGGGGGGGTCCATTAAATTGGATTTAACTTATGCTACCATTCATGTGTCTGGTGGAGAGGAGTGACAGTTCTACATGGAATCCATATTCGTGAAGACGGTTACAAAAGCAGATTGTTCAAACAATGCTCCTATGTATGGTAAAGAGAAGGAATTTTCTCGTCTGTTATTACAAGCGGATGATCAAATCATGGGAGATACCCAGGTGGAATGTTCCATTCAACTGAGTAAAAAATCATTGGAACATGACAAGGTATGGGAATTGTACTTTGATGGTGCTTATTCTAGGGAAGTGTTGTAGCTGCTACAACCACCCTCCAAAATTTTTCCTTAGCTTCGTTTGGAGCCTCCCTACCAACCTTTCACAACAGCATGTCTTGCCTCGTCAAGTACACAAGATTCAGTGATTTTCTTGCAGAATGACAACCTGTCCATCAAAGCTTGTTGCATTCCCCTCACAGGCTATTTCTTTGGACTTGGTCCAGCTGTAGGCTGAGCAGCTCCCTCAAGAAGTTGCACAATTCTGGAAGGGAACCAGCCTTCCCTCCAGAAATTGCACAATTTTGTCTAGTAACCCCCTGGGCTCCAGAATTGCACAAATCTACCTGTCATTGCTAACTGGAAAATTTGCGCAATTCCTCCCAATAGGACTACTCAGCCCAAAAATTATGCAATTCTAGGTATCAGTCCGCTGCTCTACCCAGAAATTGCGCAATCCCTCTGGGCAGCTAGCCCAACTCCCTCCCAAAAATTCACATTTTTTCCCCTCAGCTGAGAAAACTATTGCATGTGCCATTGGGTTGACCGGTTCCATCCGGGACCGAGCAAAACTAATTTGCATGCATGGACTACTTCTCCCAAGGCAGAATGCAAGGGCATCCCTTGATTCGAGGATCTATTTTTAGCAGCTAGAGGTGACATGCAAGGATCATTTCAAAAACCTCCCATCAAGTGTAGCTTTTCCTAGATTTGTGTCATGCACGTCACAACCTCGATTTTATCAAAGCTCATCCACCGGATGCTGTAGAGATCATTCCTCACATCGACATTGTAGGTATGACATCCCACATTACATCTAGGAGTCGTCATCACATTCAACTCAACTATTTCAGGGTAAGCCTGCTTTGCATGTCTTGCACTGTGTTTCTATCGCCTTTTGTGTTTCACTTTGTGTGAGTGTTGTTGGCTTGATTTCAGTGAACGCTTGTTGTCATTTTAATGTATGTTAGATTGTGGAAGCATCGTTTCAGTTTTCGTTCGCATCTCACTGTTTTCACATGCCTGACATTTTTTTTTGCACGAACAGTCATCATTGTGGCAACTCACTTCACACACATGCAAGCTTTCTCATTTTCTGAATCATGCTCTTTTTGTTTGCATGTATGATCATTCACTCTTGTTTGCACTCATCTCATCATGCATTAAGACTTCTCATGTTTTTAGTCATCAACCGGACTGGGCTGCCTTGGCCTGGACCGTGCCTTGCCCGACTAGCACTACACATTTCTCGAAGCAAAGGCTCTGCCTTCCCTCCAGAAACTACGCAAGTCTGGCCCAACACTAACCTCCAGGTTTGCATTGTGAAATTATTGGAGGCAGTGTCCTGTTGGCCCCAGAAATTGCGCAACGCAGTTTGCTGGTAGCATGTCACTGTCGACAGAAATTGCGCATTGTGGAGTTTTCATCCTCAGAAGGCTAGGTTGGACTGTGCATTATGTAGTTACAGTAGTCAGTCAGCCTCCTGACAACCTGGACTATGCCTTGTGCAGTTTTGGCAGTCAGTCTCCCGACCTCCCAACGAAAATTGCGCAACCTCCATGATTAGTCACACAAGTATGTTGATAGTCAGTCCTCAAGTTTGTTTTGGTTTTCGACTGATAGATTTCTTTCCATGAGTGTTGTTATGTCTCCAGGCATCATAGGTGTTCGTCTGCCTCTCAGCAGCACAAGTATAACGGCTTCTAGGAGAGCAGAGTCAAAGACATTATTAAGAGCGCAACTGGGGATGTAATCGATCAAGTGTCCATGAACTTGCCTATTCACGAAGATATCAAGTTGTTCATGGACAAGAATATCAAGATCAATGACAACAACATCATAGCGAGCAGCACCATCATCAGTAGCAGAAGGAAACACACCTGCGCATGACGAATGCAAGAGGAAGGTTGTTGACAGCATAGAGCCAGTTCAAAGCAGATCCACTCATGACGAGAGCAACTTTGGAGATTGAGGCTATAAGGTGACGACACAACATGAAGATGGTGCAAAGGCAGAGAATGGAACAAAGAAGGAGTTGCATGTGCTGAAGCAGCAAGTCAAGGAAGAACAAGAGCTGCGTAGATGAGAGAATGAGTTGCAGCAGGAACAGGTACAATAGGGGCGCAACATGCACAGACGAATGAAACTACGCATGTACAAGCTATAGATCCATCCTAGTAGCTGGCACAGAGTAGACAAGGTGAGCAGTGTTTTTGATCACATGCAAGGGAATTCAGCAGCATATATGCCATTGTGCGCATGCATGCGATCCCACCCATTTGGCACACTCACCAAGGTGAAGACAAGAAGCAAGTCCAACTGGAGTTGAACATGTATTTTGACAAGTTGATGTGCACGGCCACCAACACATGCTTGGAGATCAGCACAGACACTATGCATCAACATGTTGCCAGTACGGTCACACCTAGGACGACCATGCACATGCTATCAGACGAGTTAGACGGAGGAGCCATATCAATGTACCTGGATGCAACGGAGGCAAGAGTTCGCTTCAGCAAGATGTTACCATTGAGCGCACAGATGCCATCATGGATGATGAAGCTTGGCATCAGTTCGCCACCATCAACCATCACAAGGATTTCAAGGAGTTGGTCTCACCACAATAGTCCGAGCGTTAGTGATGTATTGCATGGCTTGCTCAAGCCATTTGGTCTCACATGGGTACACGTGCAGAATGTATGTAATGTCTTGTCAAGTGGAAGTTCAAGTGTCGATAGTTGGATGTAACAGTCATAGAGTAGATGAAGAGTCATGAGGGTAGATGAATTGTCACAAAGGGGAATGTCAAGGGCCACCCCACCCTTTGCTATAAATAGTCCCTCATAACTCATTGTATGGGATTTTGGTCAGCCAAGCTTCCAATAATACTTTCTTAGAGAGAGCTTGGACATTATTGTAACGCACCTTGGCTTCTCCACTATGCACAGCTAGTATATTTCTTTGGAGGAGCTGGCGGTTGTGGCTATAACGTTCCGCTGTCAGAACTAGTGGTTGGACATGGATGTATTGTACAACTGGAACTTACACTTCTTAATATAACAGAGCCAGAACATTTCATGCATATGTCATATTGTATTCCAACTATCTTGTTTACTCTAAATGATATATGTATCTGTTTGCTTACGCATGTATGTATGGACTATTTTGTATAAGTATGTATGAATCTTACTGAAATGTGTTGATTGGTTTAACCATCACTTTGTATTGTTATCTAACTTACTTTCCATTTTGTGATGCATCTTCGCTCGTGTGTTCCCTTCCAAGCCATGCACTATTACAGGTTTCCAAGGGGCACATTCACCCAACTCTTCGTGTGTTAGAACCGTTCATGCACCTTCCTTGTCTCACTGCAGCTGTCACACCCTTGCTACCAACAAGGGCATCTTACTTGCCTCTATGTGAAATCGCAGTCAAGGCATTACCATACAACCCATTTTTGGGACTCCTACACCAAACGGTCTGAGGTCTAGTTGGAATTTCTTACCGGGGAGATCCCATGACATGTTGGTGGGTCTAGCACCATCAACATTTATGGCTCTAGAAGGAGGGCTAGATGACAAGATGTGTCCTCTCATCCTGTTTTGAACCTTTGCATATTTATCATGGAGTCTTGCACTCTCCTCCCTCCACGATGTTTTTCACATGCCAAATTTGTTACCATCACGAGGGAGTTTTTTTTATCTCTTGCCCACGTACACGTATGATGGTGAAGGTGAAGTGGCTTGTCCTAAGTTCTTACATGACTTCCTTGCCTTACTTCACGAGGATGATGGATGTTCTGATGAACATGGATGTTTGCTGCTTGCATACACACTTCGAGAATCTCCACATCGGTGGTTGTACAGCCTACCGATTGACAGCGTACACTCATTTGAGCACTTCTGTGATCTCATTGAAGACACTTTCTATCATTTTGATACAAAATATCTTGACAAAAAACTGTTACAAAAATGGAAGGCTCCACATGGATCGCCTATGAATTTTTGGCAGTGTTTCCATAGATTCGAGTACTGTCTTAACAAGTCAATCCATCCCAAGAAGAAGTTCAAGCTCAAACCCCACTCAACATACTTCAGTGATGGAGGTACACAATCACATACAGATACAGTCGTTGTCACACGTGACTGTCTGCCATCCCCTTGCCAAACAACTCCACCATTACGACCTCCCGATATCACTCCTTCCAATTTTTGCACAAACTCGGTTGTGAGTCCCATACCTCGTCACATGTATTTTGTACCTCAACCCCCGTCTTATAATTCTAATAATCCTCTAGATGACATTGTCTTGTGTTCTTTCATTTCGGACTCAAGACTTGTTTTGAACGAGGATCGATCTATCAACAGAGTTGGTGTTGCAAAAACAACATGTGCTGGCATTCATCAAGAGTATGACGGGGAGCTTGAACATCCACTGGCAGCAGGAGACCATCCCTGTCTATTCGTACCTCCTCCGATTTTTCCTGACATCCTTGATGATCCTGACATCCCTGATTTTTCATGTGCATCTTCATCTACAGATGCACCCATTGTTCACCATTCGTAGGACACACTGAATATCAGTCCATCATCTAACAATGGAGAGGACCAATCATTCATTGAAAATCCGCTTGATTTTTCATCTTCTTTTTCCATAAATGTAGAGGGCGAGCATCCTTTCTTATCATATACCCCTCTGTGTGATTCATCAAATCATGGGGATGTCAACCAACATCCTGAGTTTTCTGATCTTGGCTATCATGATCTCTTTACCTCATCATCTGATCATGATGTTGATTCACTAGTTGTTAATCTGTCTAAGCCACTAGTCTATGGTGATCTATCTATCGATGAACTCAAAACCCCCCAAATTATCGAGGCACTTTAGCCCGAGCTGATGGTTATGTCACACCCTCGCAGTCTTGAGGTTGGTCTCACTTCCGATTAGGAAATTGTTCAAACACCTGAGGCTCCTCATCACTCATTTGTATGCATTAAATATATATCTCACACACAAATCATGCTTCCTCCACTCGAACTGCACGATCCCATCACTCATGCATTAGAGGAATCTTACATAGCAAGCACACTTGGGCAACATAAGTGGTCTATCTTTCTCACGTTTTCTTGCATGTCACGGTCAAGGGAATTCATACACTCAACATCTGCACACAGTGGAGCACAACACCATGGAAAGTCCACAGAGTGCATGTCATGCGCTTTGACTTATTTTTGTTCTGTGGACGCTTATAAGCTTGGAGTGTGTCTATTTTCATTGTTGTATCTTACACATCTACTGGTTCGCATAACTGTGTTGTTCGTGAACCATGCCTTCACCAACATGGGTCAACCAATGTGTCAGTGGCCGCATTGTAAGTATCACTTCACGTGAGACGACCCATGCACTGTTAGCTTAGGATTAGGAGTAGTGTTTGCTTTTAGTTTGTTTGTTTGCATGCTTGTTTGCTTTCTTTCTTTGCATGTTTGTTTGTTTGTTTGCTTGCTTGCTCACTCACTTTGCTTTCATTTATGCTTATGCTTTTCTTTGTTGTTTGCTTGCTTCTTTTGTTCATAGGTTAGTTTCGCATGAAACCATGCACGAATCTTGGAACAAGCTGGGTAAAGTACAAGAGGCCTTGTGTAGCTATCACCACTTGGTTATCTATCATCCTATGTCTGTATGAAGAACTTGTTACTTTTTGTCCATGATACCTCGATCGAAAATACAGACTGTTCGAACAGAACCTCGGGGAAAACACAACGCTTGCACGCTAACTAGTGTCACCTACTCTAGTCGGTTGTTTTTGGGTTAACCCTTGGCAGCTCAGTCAAGTAGAGTAAGGTGAGGGGAGAACCTTAACAAGCACGTCAAAGGTATATAATAAACTGCTTCTCTGAAGGAACAACCTCTTTTTCTCTCAATAAGTCGGGATCCCTCTTCCGTCTCTAAAATGAATAAGTGTTATGCATAATTATGAAAATGAAAAATGAAAAAATGAAGAGTGAACAATTTCAAAAATGAAAAATGAATAAGGCGTAAGAAGAGAAAGGCTTCCTACACAAAGAGGTGATCCAAGTAACTCCGTCGGGGTACTAACCAGGCTTGCTGGCAGCGGATCCATGCTTGTGTTCCTCTGTGACTCCGTCGGGGTACTGTCCAGGCCTGCTGGTAGCGGAGCAACACCAGAGATGAAACTAAGACTCTAATGACTATACTACTTTTGCACCAATATACCCCTCAACCCTAATCGAATCAACTTTGTTGACTTGGCTTGTAATGTGTGTCAATCGACCAAGAGCTTGGTAAATGCTACATCTTACAATCAAGCTAGTGTGGAAACCAAGACAAACTGAGAACTGAACAATACTTCCGGAGGGGTTAGATTTGCTTTTCACGAACAAGGTCCATTAAGAGAGCTGGAGTTCCACTAATGTGTCACCAAGTTTTGTAGTGGCTATAAACACCCTCTAAAATTTTGTCTTAGCTTCGTTTTGGAGCCTCCCTACCAACCTTTCATAGCAACATGTCTTGCCTCTTCAAGTACACAAGCTTCAGTAATTTTCTTGCAGAATGACATCATGTCCATCAAAACTTGTTGCATTCCCCTCACAGGTTTTTTCTCTGGACTTGGTCCTGTTACAGGCTGAGAAACTCCCTCGAGAAATTGCACAATTCTGGAGGGGAACCAACCTTCCCTCCAGAAATTGTGGAATTATATCTAGCAGCTTGCTGGGCTCTAGAATTGCACAAATTTGCCTGTCATTGTTCACTGGAAATATTGCGGAATTCCTCCCAGCAAGACTGCTCAGCCCAACAATTGTGCAATTCTGGGTAGTAGTCAGTTGCTCTGCTTAGAAATTGTGGAATCCCTCTAGGCAGCCAGCCCAATTCCCTCCCAGGAATGCACATTTTTCTCCCTCAGCTGAGCAGGTTGTTACATGTGCCATTGGGTTGACTAGTTCCACCTGGGACTGAGCAAAAATGCTTTGCATGCATGGACTACTTCTCCCAAGGCAACATGCAAGGGAATCCCTTGATTCAGGGATATATTTTTGCAGTTAGAGGTTACATGTAAGGATCATTTCAGAAATCTTCCATCAAGTGTCAATTTTCCTATATTTGTGGCATGCGCGTGACAACCTCAATTTTAGAATTGAGGCTTCTATGATCCATCAAAGTTATAAGAAGAGCTTCGGCGAAAATCACATCTAGAAAGACTTTTGTCGACGCTTTTCGAACCAACTAGTGTGGTTCATCGTCAGGACTTGTCC
>APFE031274402.1:143156-156523 GCA_000404065.3 Pinus taeda | reverse complement strand
AAAACTCCACAGTTAAGCGCGCTTGAGCCAGAGGAGATCTGGGATGGGTGACCTCCTAGGAAGTCCTGGTACCGAGTGCAAGCCCCGGAAGTGATGATTGATGCTATGTGATTCGTTCTCCACATTTCACTAGTTTCAATCCCACTTCTTCACCCCTGTGAGCATCACCCGATGCAATGAGTGCTAAGTGAACTATTCAAAAATCATGAGAAATTAGTCAGTTACGACTACCTCTCATGGAAATGGTCATACATGAATGACTTACTTAACGCAGTTGAATCCCAAAATGATTTCTCATCTTGGCGACTCCATTGTCTAAATATCTATTTGATCACCTTGGCTTTCAAGAGACCCCATACTTAGTCTTACACTTCTCAACAGAAAAACTCCCCCAATTTTCGACCCTAAAAAAATAATATCGAGAGGGTTTGGAAATAAATAACTCCTATCACTCCAGATCCTGTGATCTCCTTTCCTAATGTATTGACCTCTAGCTCTCAGAAGGCCGAAATAATTTGTTTTGAGCCCTTTGCCAGAATCTTGGAGTTTTCAAAAGAACATTGTCCACTGTTTAGCTCATTTTCCTCAAAGGTTAAAGATGAGGAGGATTATGTTAGTAATCTTCTCTTCACATTCCAGACCTTCTCAGAAATTAAAGAAGTCAAAGATATCCTCATAAGCAACCCAACTCAGAACATCACTAGTTGTCCACCTCAACCCCAGCTAGCCCAAATTCATATAACCCCTCAGCAAGGCCTTGTAATAAACCTTCCGCCACCTCCCTTGCAAAACATGGTTGTCCCTGGTTTTCTCCTCAACAAATATGCTCCACCTGACTTGTCACAACCCTTGAATGGGATGCCGAGTCTTGCCAAGATTTTCCGAAGAGGATGATATCTCAACTCAAAGGCATATAGAAATCTTTTGCACATTTGCTGAAAACCTGAATGTATAACATATGGATGTAGTACTAAGACTATTTGTGCAGTCTCTAGATGGGGAGGCCAGGAAATGGTTTAAAGCTTTACCAAATGCTTCAATCACTACCTAGGAGGGGATGGAAGATTCTTTTATGCAGAATTGGGGGGAGAAAAAGAACACCTCATAGAATTTAATACAATGAAGAAAAAACATAATAGATGTTTCAAAATTTGTGAAAAGCTTTAACAAATTATACAACAGTCTGCCTGCTGAAATAAAATCTCCACAAGTTGTTGTTAAATTGGTTTTTGACGGATCCTTTGAACCAAAATCTGGGTTCACTCTTAGAGAAAGGAAGTCTCATATCCTGGACTAGATTCAAATAAATGCTCTAGAAGTTGAAGTAAAACTCACCTCTACTGGGAAGTGGAATGAAAAATTGAGTATGGTGATAGGAGGAAGGGAAAGGAAGAAGCCAAATCTGCAGGTCATGGAAAGGAAACCCAAGATCAAAAACTAGAGGAGATGAACAAACTGATAAGAAATTTGTCTAATAAGCTGGTGAAACTGGATTTGGAAAACAAAAGCCCACCTCGACAAAGTCAACCAACTCCTAACCAAAATGTCAACCCTCAATATAGGAGGCCACCCTTGTAGCTCTTGCAAAGGGAGAGAAAAGATCAACATGACCATATTCAACCTCCTTTGTATCTAGAAGATAACCCCAAAGAGAATGATTACTATAGAGGTCTAAGAATACCAGTTCTCTTCTCTTTCTGATGAGGAACATGAAATAGAAGCACAAGAGAAAGAAGGGGATGACTTGGATGCTCCACTAGATGATGGTGAGATTGATAATTATTGTAGACAATTTTTTGACTTCATGCAGGCCTAGTTGCACAAAAAATATGATCTCAGGTCCTCTAGGAAAAGGTCTAGAATGCAAGATCAAAATTAGGAACCCCCTCACTCAAATCCTCCTAAGTCAACAGAGAAAGGAAAGAACCCTCTTGACCAAGTCCCACCAAACAAAAAAGAGTCCTCGGATCCTATTCCTCATAAACCTAAGACCCCCAAAACATAGCAGTTGCCACCATAAGTCAAGCCAGTATGTAAGGAGGATAAGGAACCTATTAATGTTGCCAAAACTTATAGGAACCCTTCTACTTTCAACCTTCAAAAAGAGTTGGAAAGGGTCAAAATCTATGTTCCTTTGACTGATTTGTTGAAGCAGCCTAATTATAAAGCTCAAGTATCCCATTTCATGTGTTCACCCACTTTGGCCCCCTCGCAAGATACCCTGAATCTTCAAGAGGAAAGACCCTTGGTTGTATTTGGACCTCATGTTGAGGAGCAGGACTCTTCCACTACCCCTTTCTATGTTACCTTCGTAATTCATGATCTCCTACTACATAAATGTATGCTTGACTTAGGAGCATCTCACAACCTAATGCCACTATCTGTTATGGAACAGTTGGGATTGCAAATAACAAAATCATAAAAATATGTGTACTTCATTGATTCCAAGAGGGTAAAATGCCTAGGGATGATTAAAGACCTAGTGGTCAATTTAGCTCAAATCCCAGGAAAAAGTGTGGTAATGGATATTGTAGTTGCTAACATCCCTACAAGGTTTGGTACACTTTTTTCCAGGTCATGGGATCGAAAATCAGAGCGTCCATCAAACTAGATTTGACATATGCTACCATTCTTGTGTTTGGTGGAGAAGAATGTCGATTGTATGGAGAATCCATATTTATGAAGACAATTATAAGGGATGATTATTCAAATAATGCTCTTGTGTATGGTACAAAGAAGGATTTTTCTTGCTTGTTGTTAGAGTAAAATGATATAATCATGGATGAAACTCGAGTGGAATGTTATGTCTAGCTGAACAAACAATCATTAGATTCTAACAAAATATGGAAATTATAGTTTGATGGTGCTTATTCCAAGGAAAAAAATGGAGCAGGCGTGTTGCTGATATCTCCATAAGGTAGCCCGATTCCTTTCTTTTTCAAACTAGAGTTTGAAGCCACTAATAGTATTATTGAATATGAAGTGTTGTTGTTAGGACTGCAAGCTGCCAGAAATCTCAACATTGGATGCTTGAAAGTATTTGGGGATACAGAACTTGTGGAAAAACAAATAAAAAATTAGTGTCAAGCCAAGCATCCAAGACTGAAGACTTATTGAAATGAAGTAAGAGATCTAATTGATAACTTTTTCATAGCCTTAAATATACAATTTTTGCCTGGAGAAAGAATTCAGATGGCTGGCTCCTTGGCAGTTGCTGTTAGAAATTTTAAGCCTCCTCAAAACCTCTTGCTCAGATATGAAGCTGAGGCCAGGTACAAATCTTCAGTACCAGACAATGTAAAATATTGGCAGGTGTTTGAATACGAGAAACAAATCAAATGCTTCATGTAGGTTATTGGAGAGTTTTGAAACTCAGTGATTGACCAGGAGGATGAGAATATAGTGGATGAACAACAAGTCAGTTGCGAAGAAACTATTGTTGGGCACAAGAATTCACAACTAACGGGTAATATCATCCCCAATGGAATGGTCCCATTGGAAAGACTTAACCCAAATGATGTGGCTACCAAGCCAACTGAAAAAGAGCTTGAAGAGCACGTGGAGGATTGTAATATTGACACAAAACAAGACCCCAGGATAATCAAGATAGCTAAGGGAGTCCGTAAAGAATACAAGCAAAGGAATCTGGACCTTTTTAAGCAATATATGGATGTGTTTGCTTGGTGATATGATGACTTGAAAACGTATGATATTACTATCATTCAACACAAAATTCCTTTGAAAACTGGGGTGAAGCCATATAAGTAGAAGCTCGGGAAAATTAATCCTATGTTGCTCCCATCAATTCAAAAGGAGGTGAAGAAATTGTTATAGGATAAGATAATTGCGTCATTAAAGTACTCCGATTGGGCAGCAAATCTGGTTCCTGTCAGGAAGAAGAATGGAGAAATAAGGTTATGTATCGACTTCAAAAATATGAACAAGGCCTCACAAAAAGATAATTAGCATCTGCCTAAAATGGACTACATTCTACATAAGGTGGTAGGATATGCTCAGATGTCCATGATGGATGGCTTCTCTGCATACAACCAAGTCGTTGTACATCCCAAAGATCAGAAGAAATCTGCTTTCACTACACCCTAGGGAATTTTTATGTATGCCATAATGCCTTTTGGCCTCATAAACGTTGGAGCCACTTTTCAAAGAGATATGGACATAGATTTTGTTGGAGAACGGGATAAAATTGTAGTAATTTACTTGGATGACATCACTTTCTTCTAAAAAATAGATGAAGATCACATTAAACATTTGCAACTCACTTTTGAGAAGTGAAAATAGTATGGTTTGTCCTTAAACCCCAAGAAATCTCAGTTTCTCTAAGTGAAGGAAAGATACTGGGACACATTGTGGAAAAGGAAGGATTAAATATTGACCCCAAAAGGGTAGAAGCCATATACAACATTTCATTACCAAGAAATAGGAAAGAAATTCAGGTCCTCTTGGGCATAATCAAATTTTTTCGAAGGTTTATACCCAATTATGTTGAAATTGTCAAAGAGATCATAGAGATGTTGAAGAAGGACAAGGAAGTAAAGTGGACTGTATAAGCTCAAGAATCATTCTTCATAATAAAAAAGGATTTTGCAGAGGCCCCAAAATTACTTATCCCAAATTATCAAAAGCCTTTTTTCATTTTTTATTTTGCTTCTCCTTACACGGTGGTTGTTGTCTTGTTGCAGAAAAATAATGAAGGACACAAGCAACCAATTGCATTTTTCAGCCAAGTGTTACAAGATGTTGAGCTAAAATATAATATTTTGGAGAAACATGCCTACACCTTAGTTAAAGCCTTGAAAGATTTCAGAATTTATGTACTGTAATCAAATATAGCAACTTATGTTCCTACGAATATTATGAAAGATATCCTTGTGCAGGGTGATAGTGAAGGTAAAAGAGGCAAGTGGATTGCGAAGATACAAGAATATGACATGGATATCAAGCCCACCAAGTTGATCAAGGGGCAGGGGCTAGCTAAAATTATGTCTGAAGCAAACTGCCAAGCATTGGTTATAAACTTAATGGTAGGGAAGAATGAAGAAAGTGGAAAAGTATAGGAACAACAAAAAATTGAGGCCTCAACACATAAAATATAGATGAAATACCTTGTGTCCCACTAGTATAAACATATTGTCCATTATTTACTTGTTCTGAGGTGCCTAGTAAATTTTGACAAAGTTAAATATATGAATTTGATGTTACAAGGCCATAAATTTGTCATCTCAAATGGCCAACTATATTGGAAGGACCTAGTGGGGATTTTTCTATTATGATTGGTTGAAGAAGAGATCTATAAGGTGATTGATGAGTTTCACAATTGTGTTTGTGTAGGACATTATAGTTGCAGAGCTACAACCCATAAAATTCTCAAAGTAGGAATTTATTTGCCTAAGTTGTTTAGTGAGGTGCATACCTATGTTCGAGCCTGTGAAAAATGTGAAATGTTTGTGGAAAAACATAGGATGGCACCCCTTCCCTTAATCCCCATGTTTATATAAGAACCCTTCAAGAAATGGGGGTTGGACTTCATTTGAGAAATACACCCACCATATAGTTGTCAACATAAATGGATACTCACAATCACTGATTATTTCACTATGTGGGTGGAGGCCATCCCAACTAGAAATGCAATTGACGTTGTGGTTATCAAGTTTATGGAGGAGAAAATCCTTACCAAGTTTGGCTACCCGAGGAAAATTGTCATTGATAATTCCCCGGTTTTCAAGTCAACCAAGTTTAATAATTTTTGCCAAAAGTACAACATCCTAATAGGCCACTCCACCACCTATTACCCACAAGGGAATGGATTGGTTGAATCCTCCAACAAAAAATTAGTAAGAATTCTAAAGAAGACAATATATGAAAATCAGAAGAACTGGGACTCACAACTGAAGTTCGTTGTATGGGCCAATACAATTACTACTAAGAGGTCCATTGGGAAGTCTCTTTTTGAATTAGTGTATGGGAAGGCTGCAATTTTCCCTATACAATTAGAAATTCTAGTAGCTAAAATTCTACAAGATGTGGAGGAGGAGCCAAATCTCCTGACTAGAAGAATAAATTAGTTGGTAGAACTTCAAGAAGATAGAGAGTAGGTAAACCATAATTTGATTAATTATCAGGAAATGATGAAATCTCTTTTTAACATAAAATCAAGGGACATATCTTTACAGCCAGGAGATTTGGTACATAGGTGTGATGTCAAGAGAGAAGATAAAGGAAAACAAGGGAAGTTTGATCCCTTATGTTTTGGACCCTTCAAGATATGAAGCAAATGGAAACAAGACTTTCCTACTAGAAAATTTGGATGGTGGGGTGCTTGAACTACATGTGAATGGGCAGTTTCTCAAGCTTTATTTCCAGCATTAAAGGAATCCATTTTCACCCACTGTATATACCAATGGGCCATTATACATACCATTAATGCTTTAAGTTCTTACTATTTCTATTTTTTATTTCTATATATTCGAATAAAATGAATCCATGCCTAATGGATAGAAGGCACTAATATGTAGGTTCTTAATGCATTGTTTGCAATACATTGTCCCCAATTAGAGTCGATGTTGTCACCTATCATACCCTCTTGTGATTATGTCAAATGGTTCTATTTTTATCCCTACTAACAAAAAAAGATGGGTGCAGTCTTGGAAATCCAAAAAGGAAGGGCCTAAGTTTGAAATCCAAAGGAGAGCCGAAATTTGGAACGCGTTATTGGAAGAGGAATATTAGAGCAGTCAAATGTCAGGAGGTCGGATCTCGGAGCAAGCTCATATCGGCACCAAATATAGGAAGGGGAAGACTTCAAAGCAGAATGATATCGCGATCTTGGAGTTTCGTAACTCCTTAGAAATTGAAATTCTTCGAACAACCTTGAGGTTGCCGAGAAAAGGAAATACAAAGGAAATAGTTGAAAATCCAAAGACCCAAGGGTATTTTTCTCTCTCCTCCTCCAAAGACATATGGAAGCTAGTGGTTGGCCTCAAGAAGCAGACATGGTTGATGATCTCAGTATGACGTGGTCATACAGTGGACCTGTGGCAGTCGATTTTGACATTTTCGAGGGCATAATGGGGCAAATTTGGATGACACGTGTCACCACTCAAGAGGTGCCATGTGGAGATGATGGCCTCAACGTGATGACATCTCGAAGATCGGCAGTTCAGAGGAAAAATATTTCGTAACCCCTTGTATAAATTGTTTTATAAAAATTCTCATATGATGGAGGGGCTCCGATGTTATTCATAGTTGGTCATGAGGACTCACAGGAACAAGGCTATAGAAAAGGCGGAGCACCTAGGTGCTATGTTGAATATTGAAGGTTGGAATTCTCATAATCCCTTTGAAATTGCATTTTTGAAAAGATCCCAATGAGAGGGGTTTTCGATGTGTTGTTGGCATTTGGTTTCGAGGGCCCAAATACCATGAATGATCTGACCTCATCCACATTTATAGGAGTTGGCCACTCCATGATAGCTTTTATCTTTTCTTGGTCCACTTTTATCCCTTCCTTGGAAACAACATGTCCCAAGTAATGAATCTAAGTCTGAAAGAAATTGCACTTGTTGAGCTTGGCATACAACTAATGCTCTCTCAATAATCTCAATACTGCTATGAAGTGTTCTACATGCTCCTCCTCATTCTTTGAATATATTCATATATCATCAATAAACACTATCACAAACTTGTCCAGAAAAATATGCAACACATTGTTCATCAAACACCTGAAATTGGTTAGAGCATTAGTAAGACCAAAAGGTACCACCACAAACTCATAATGTCCATGCCTGGTACAAAATGCAGTCTTGTAGATGTCTTCTTCTTTGATGCAAACCCAATGATATCCTGATCTCAAATCAATCTTTGAGAACATTGTTGCTCCCTTCAACTGATCAAACAAGTCATCAACCCATGGTAAAGGATACCTGTTCTTGATGGTTACCTTGTTCAACTACCTGCAAAACTTGAGAGTACCATCCTTCTTCCTCACAAACAACACTGGTGCACCCCAAGGCGATACACTTGGCCTTACGTATCCCTTAAGCATTTCCTTAAGTTGTAACTTCAGTTTGACCAACTCGAGATTGCTCATTTTGTAAGGTACTTTAGATGTTGGTGTTTCTCCCCATGTCAACTCAATAGAGAAGTCCACTTCCCTATGAGGCGGTAACTCTGAAATATTTATGGGAAACACATCTTGAAACTACTGCAAAACAGGATACTTCTTTAGAACTTCATCATCCTCAACATCGTTCCTTTTGTCACTAGAAATATACACTTGAAATAACAAGCATCATTTCCTGTGGTTATGCTTTGCTTTCATAGTTGTAACCATTCTCACTGATGTAGGCTTCTTCTTTCCCCACAAAATTCTCCTTTCACCATCATCATCTAGGCACTCAATAACCTTGTCATAGAAATCGACCTTAGTCCTATGAATTAACAACTAGTCCATGCCCAAAAGCATACTATATGAACCCAAAGGAAGAACATTTAGATGTGTTGATGTAGGCATACCATTCAGCTCAAATGCACAAGTTCTCACCCAATGATGAAATTTTTTCTTGGTCCATGTAGCCAACTACACCAACCAAGATTCTGAATGCACTTCTTCATTCAAGCCACACTTATCCACCAGGTCATGATTCATATACCTATAGTTAAATCTAGGATCAATCAAAATAGAAATAACTTAATCACAAAGCTTACCTTCCATCTCAATAATGGATGCCTGAAGGCCAACCTGCCTGTTATCCACTATTGCATAGATCCGAGGAATACTCTGACCAACAACTCCAACTATCTATGCCTCCTTAACATTATAAATATGAGGCTGCCACCCTGGTGTGATGGGCACTCACTCCTCTGATGCTCTCCACCACAAGTCCAACATCTCAAAGGTTTCTTGCCATTACCCGTATTCTTCTCCTTAGGCTAAGACCCATGTCCTCTCTCAACTTCATTGAAATTCTTATATGGCCCTACATTCTCCTTATCACTTTCATCCTGAGGTCTTCTCCTCTTCTTAGCCCACTTTCCTTTAGTCTTCTCATTCCCTTTCCAATCCTACTTAGACTCAGATTTACGCTTCGACTATTCATAACAATGGTTCAAATTTCTCATGGCTTCCTCCAATGATCGAGGCTCATCATACTCAATCTGGTCTTTGAATGTTGTTAGTAACCCACTGATGAACCATTAAATCTTTTCTTTCTTTTCCTTGAAATAAGTCACATACCTCAATAACTCCAGAAATATGCTTATGTACTCATCATCTGTCATAGAACTCATTAGCTCTATCATCACAATATCTTTTAGATAGGTACTTCTTCCTGAAGAGTCTCTCAAACTTATCCCAATTCAGCTCCTATTCTCTAATGCCTTTGACATTCTTCACATCTTCCCACTAGATATTGGTTTTCCATTTGAGACTGAAGATAACTATCTTGGCTTTCATGTTCTTGGAGTACTCACGCAATCTTAAGAACTTCTTCATCCCCAGCAACCATGCGTCTCCATCCTCTTATTTCTTCATCTCTCCATCAAATGTAGTAGGCTTGGATTTCTTGAACTGTTCTGGAAAATATCCCTTCTTACTCCTCCTATAAGGATGATAGCGTTGATGGTGATGATGTCTCTTAGAACCATAACTAGAATGAAATCCATAAATACTAACCCTCCTATGAGGTGTATCCAAAGATCTGCCACCTCTGCCTATATGATCTTTGTCCAACCTGTATCCTTTATGAGACCTGCTACCATATGCCCCATTAGTCTTTTCCTCCTGTCCATGATTGATCCTCATTTGTCCCCGCTTCTGCAAATCTGAAAGCAACTGAAGGATGATTGCATTAACTTCTACTTACTTTTCCTGAGGTTTGGAAAGTCTTTCCTATGCCTCAATCAACATGCTATTATCTGCCTTATAACTTATGATTTATGCCTTTAAACTTCTCAATGTATCTATTATATTAGGATAATTCTCTTCTCCATGTTGCTCAACTGACTTGTCCCATTCCATTGAATTCTCATCGAGCCTGTAAAGGGAGTCATGTGAATTGTAGTCCACCATTATAATCTTCATCTTTGATCTTCTCTTTCTTGCAAACATGTCATATTAGATAAACCAAATAAAGACATAATCAAAATCATACCTCAATTTACCTCAGGGGAGGCTATCTCATATGTACAATTCAATCCAGATTAGCACAATATAATCTTCACAAGCATGTCAACTTATGCATTAATAGCATTACCACAACAAGAAGTAACCTACATGCATGCACGATGAACAAAAAACTGTAACATCGACTGCCTACATGATAAACATAATCACCACAATGTATGCATAATTGATACATATACAACTGACATGTATGCATAACAATCACATTTAGTCTATCTAGTCTGAGTGCTTGAACCTGACAGCTTTGATACCACCCTGTAACCGCCTCCTCCCACATCTACCCACTTTTACAAGCTCTCCAAGGAAAACATGAGATGAGTGTTACTATGATATGATTCGACCTCCAAGTCCCAGTTATGGAAGTGGGGTTGACTAACCGACAACTTATAACCTTCCCTCAGGGACTACAGACCACTCAGGAGCCTGCAAACCACCCCAAGTGATCAATCCCTGACCTAGAGATTTTTTCACAAGAGAAACTCCTCAATCACACCCACAAGACTGCATGCATGTGGTTATGAGCTCCAACCACGCACGCAAGCATGGCTTCCAACGGTTATGACCAAAATTCCTTAGTTCAATGAACGTGGTAGCGAGATCTATGCCACTTTCTTAGGCTAGCCTCCATACCACTACCTAGAACTGCCTGTAACTTTCTAGAATCATGAAAATGATGATAACAATGATAAATAATCAAACTTAAACAAGATCTGATCCATATATTCTCTCATTACAAATAATTGTAATTATTTAAAAGGATGAGAGAAAGGGACACAAATTCTTAGGGAGGGAGATTACTTGAGGAAATAGTTAATTTAAATGTATCAGCCATGGGTTGGTTGAGAAGTTAATGGATGACTAGGCAATAAATTTAACTCAATCCGAGGACATGCCCATGTGTCTATTTGCTCTAACAACAAGCAATAGATGACAAAAAAATTAAGAAAGGAATGGGTTGCACTTTCCAGGCAATTGACTACATGGAACCTTGGAAAACAACAAATGGTTGATCTGTTAGGGGGATGAGACCAAGTTAGAGAAGGTAGAGAACACACTCTTATTTTCTCTCAGTAGGGATAACACAATGAGAGTGCATACACAATGAAGCAGAGAGATCTTGGTCTCTCTCGCATACGTAGTGGAAGAAAATTGTGAAGAACACTGCAAGAAAAATTCCTCTAAGGGCGGAGGTGAAAAACACGGAGAGAGCAACGATCAATCTTGTAGTTATCAAGCTCTAGAGAAGGTGAACTAGATGAAGAACCCTCACAGAGGCTTGCTGAGTGAAAACATTATAGAGAGCAGTGGATTGCCTGTAAGGGTGAAGAAGCCACTGGAATCTTGTGGATCGATGAACCTACCAATTGGGAAGAGATACTCAAGTACTTATGAGGGTTGATGAAATACCAAGATTTTCCTTGAAGCTAAAGCTCTAGTGCTTGACTCACTAATGAATTACCTGGAGAGGTGATCTCTTTACCCATCAATAACTTATCCACTGATGAGCCTTCCCTTGATGTGGAATCTCTTGTCCTGAAAGTGAGCTGAGACTCTATGTATTGTGGTATCCTGGCATGGTTGTTAAACATGTCTATAAAGATTGCATAGAAGCTTGTGTAGCTCATCCATATTGGTTAAATTTCCTCTCAAAATCACTCCACCTCAAGCAACAACATCTGTCTCAGGGGTGATAGCTACAAGTAACTGTGGTTTTAGCTTGTCTATGGTTGGGTGGAGAGTTAGAGTCCCACTCTTAGTTGCTCGATCTCTTATAAGATGAGTATTCTCTTAGGCCTTGTGCTTGTGATTATTATGTTTTTGTTTATTGTACTGAATGAATGCCATGCAAATCTTGAGGAGTGTTGTTTCCTACATGAATGAGGATGTCAATTTCTTATGTAAAGATTTTAAATGAATGGCTCATTCCCTATGAATATTTTTGGGTTTGAAAATGAACCTCAGTTGCCTTAGTTTGAAGAGATGGGTAATATTGTTTATGATTAATTACTTGCATTAAAATGTTTGAAATCTCTAGCAATTATGTTGATAATTTTGCTTATACCAACATGTAAATGTGTAAAACCAAGCGAGGCTGAGGCACATTTAAGCTCAGGAGAGATAAAACTCATTTGTATCTTTGTACATAATACATATGTATATACATGTGTTTTTGCAGGCTGTAGGCTGAGGGGATTTATGAAATCATATGTATAACAAGCAAAATTTTGGAGTCAGGCCCTAAATTCTTACTAAGAATCATTGCAGCTAAGACTTGGAATAAGTCCAATGAAAAACCATTAGGTTCAAGCCTTATGCATATCTATGCACATAAGCATTAAGTGGGGGTTGAGTCTTGATAATCTAAGGGCTTGAGCACTAAGTTGCATTCATCCCATGTGACATAGAACCACTATGACCGAGCTCTAAGGGTGAAGGAAAACCCAAGTATTCGCATATTACATAGGCCTCAAGGTTGAAATATTAGGGCTCGGGGGAACTAGGAGGCTCAAACTTGACAAGTCAAGTGACTAGGCACGTTGACCGAAGGTGGAACAAGAGAAATCTGGACTGTTGAGAGTTGAACATGTTACTGTTGTTGGATAATCCTCATAGGTCTCAAAAGGAGTTCCTAAAGGAAATTCTCTAGATTTTACTCCCGTGGTGAATTGGCACAATGGGGCTAGTTGAACACCCAACACAAATGTCGAGTGGAAATACTTGAATAAACCACGTGAACAAGCACATTCCAATGGGTCAAAGATTTTGGTGGGACCTAGGTTAACAAGGCGAATGACATGGTAGAGAGGTGTCGTGGTTCCCTTGTGGCATGCCATGTTGCACCTTATTTTAGCCTTTTCATGGGTACAAGGGGGCTTAAATCACCTGACACATGACACTCTCGGAGGATACCATGTGGGTGGTACAATATCTTCCGACATCAACTCGACGTCTTGGACCCTGGAGGTTTTGAGGAGAGGCACTATGTTATGCTCTTAACCTGCAAATGATACCCAAATACAGAATATGCGAAGAAAAGATACCCATAACACAGAATATGCGAAGAAAAGATACCCAGAACACAGAATAGCAATGATTTTATTATTCAGAGAGTAATGTTCACTTGCCTCTTCGAGGGGGCAACCTCCAATAGAGCAGAGCTCGATTA
>APFE031274402.1:120723-136834 GCA_000404065.3 Pinus taeda | reverse complement strand
TACTAATACCATCTATCTAATACTACGGCCCATTTGCAACTAACTGTGGTTCCCTTATTAATTGCGGATTAACCACTTACAATTATTAATATGGGCTTTATTGACTCTTGACTATGACGTGGTCCCATTACATAGATAAGGGGGTTAGGGTGGGACCCTAACACACTATGGAAAACTCCCAAGATTTTACTTCCTAGAAGACGTGGCAAGATTGACCAACAAAATCATCAAATTGGAGCAGGGGAAACCTCGAAGGTTGTCCACATCACCGTGGAGGGTTAAAAGGGCTAGGTCATCTCAACAACATTGCATGCGGCAAAGAGAGTTTGATTGGGGTGATGTGGAGTTGAGTGCACAATTGTGACACAGGTATTGCGCCATGTCAGTGGTAGGGTGTGTGGGGTTCCACACAATCTTGAAAGTTTGTACCCCAAGAGAACTGTCGAGAGGATGCCTAAGTAATTCCTAAGATTTAATCTTCGAGATGAAGTGGGAGGGAGAGGGGCATGCATGGCATACTACACCCATAATATATATATGTATAATGTAATGGGACTTGCTAAAAAGGTTTAATGAGTATGAGTGGGTTGACATATATATATATATATATATATATATTATATATATATATGACCCCAAACATGAACTAGTATGAAGCTGCCATGTGGCCCATGATTTGGATAGCCACATGGGCACCACGTGGCAGGGAGATGACATGACACTATTGGGCAGGCTAATTTTTAAGTGGCTATATATCTTGATCTAGGAGTCAGATGGAGACAAATTTTATATAGTTGGAAAACTCTTTATGAGACAAACACAATGATGTAATCCATTTTTTGTTTTGAGGAAGTCGAAAAAGGTCGAAAAATTTAAACCGCATTTCCATAACATGACAACAAGAGTCGAAACATCATAGTAACTGCCTCCTTCTATCTTAAGTGAAACTAAAGATGATACGAAGTACATTACATATCCATATTAAATAACATAATTTTATATATTTTAATACCCATATTAAATAATATAATTTTATATTTCAAATATAACTCTTTCATTTATATTTTCATAGATCAAAATATACCTCTATTTATATTATATGTTTTAATTAAATATAATACATATTTTAAATCACATTACAAATACAACTATTAAGTAAATTAAATATTATCTCCTCATATTATATATATATAATATATATTATATATATTTATTTAATATTACACTTTCATATTCTTTATTTTTCATTATATCTTTATTTTTTTATTGTTAAAAAAAATATTATATATTGTTTCCACTATATTCTCTTATATATTTATATTTAAAATATAACTATCATTTGTATTTTTTAAATGAAAATATAACTATTGACTTATACTATACTATACTATTATATTATAAATCATATTCCAAAATAAATATTTATCTATGTAGTAGTGTAATTAACATTAAATGGTTTGAAAAATCGATTAAATCTTAATAATGTGATTAATCCGAAGGACAATCTCATTATCATTATGGATTACAAAGATCTAAGGTCTAACTTAAGTTTAAGTTGTTTCATCTGTAAAATTTTAGAATTGCATTTTAGGTAACAAAAAATCACAATCTTGCTTGACATTTTATTGTCCTAGTGAAAAAATAATTTCTTCTATAATTTAGACTATGCCATTAAAAATAGATTACAATTGATTATTATATTATTTTATATAATTTTAGACTATGCCATTAAAAATAGATTACAATTGATTATTATATAATTTTATTTTAATATTATATATTTTTTTCAAATATCATACACACATATAGGCATAGCCTAACTTATAAACAAAATGACCTTTTTCACAACATTTTTCTGGTTAATTTTAACCAAAATCTTAGAAAGATTTCTAAAAACTTGAGTTTATGCTATTTAATTTGTAGAATTCTAACCCCCAAGAGGATTTTTAGCATTGAATCAGTTATGTATTTAAACTGTATTTAAAAACAACAAAATTACATTCATCATTAAATTATATGGATGAATTCCAGAAAAAGAAAAAAAATATATATTATATATAAAAATATATTTATAAATTATAGTTCAAATAAACACTTATCCATATAATTAAAATGTGTCTACCTAATATAATAATTATTATAATATTTATATATTTTTTATTATAATATATATCTTTTTCAAATAAACTCTAATTCTATTTAATATGGTTTAAATACAATATTATAATATATGGAGTGGAAAAACCATTTTAAACGATACAAACTAAGATTTGAACATAAAATTTGTTAGAAATTATTACTCCTTTCAAAATAAGCATTTTTTTCCCATAAAAAAAATCACATACTTGCTATTTCATTGGAATCAAAGTATACAAATTATTGTTCATTTACACTCTCTCTCCTTGACATATCCGTCTAGAGCTACCTCATTTTATCAAACCAAAAAATAAAACAATGAACCTAATCCATCTTAACTCCGGATCTATCAAGCCTCTAGAGGGATCAAACCTGTCAAGTTGCAAAACTCTTTTTTGAGTGTAGAACTTGAGAGTTGAGAGATTTGATCCCCTCGGGGCTTGATTGATAAGTCTGGAGTTAAGATGGAAGATCCATCTCAACTCCAGATCTATCAAAGTTGAGAGGGACCAAATGTCTCAAAGTGCAAACCTCTTTTTGAATGCAGAATTTGAGAGATTTGAACCCTCTAAACACATGATAAATCCAAAATTAAAATAAATTTAGACTAATAATTATAAAATTCAAACATTAATATATATAAAATAATTATTAATTAAAAAAAACTATTTCACAAAATAATTAGAAATGTTTTATTACACTCATTTTCCATAAATATTACACATTTTATTTAAAATATATAAATACTGCATTAATATTTATTAAAAACTATTTAATACCTCATTGATATTAAACCAAAAAAACATCTTTGTTGAAAAGGCAAAACAAACACTTTTTTTTTCTTTTCTTTTAAAGAATATATGTTGAAAAGGCAAAACAAACACTTTTTTTTTCTTTTCTTTTAAAGAATATATGTTTTTTTTTTTTCAAGAATGATGAGAAAGAAATGTTCGAGTTTCTACATAAGTGATATATAGTCAATGGAATTTGGTTGATCGGTGATGCAGAGGGCTTTTTTTTCCACTCACAGAAGTAAACAAATTCTTAATAAATGAAATAAATTCCTCATTATAAATGTTACAGTCCAGAAGATGGCTGGAATAGTATGTGTCATTCTGATGAACTCTTATCATCCAACACAATTATTTTTTCCACTTGCTGATATTCAATGGAAGCGTCCAGTCCAAAATAGAAATCACAATAATATATTTTCGTTCGGTTGTTTTGGAAAATGTGTAAAGTTTCTTATCGTTTTCCAATTGAAAGTATACCAAGAAGGCATCATGTTGGTGGTGTTGACGCGTTTCTGAGGCTATTAAAAGCCGAAGGGAAGGTGGGGTAAAGGAGGAGGATTGCTATATGTGGATTATAAAGTCTTAGAGTTGCTTGTCAGTGTATAATTTGTCTACTTTAACCGAATCCGAATCCAAGATGGAGTTTGAAGTGAATAGTTGCAGGTTGGGACTGTAGTTATTGTTACTCCCTCTCATGCCCCAACACATGATTTATCATCGATGGTTGTCTGGATGACTGCCTGTGATTCTGCCTGGGCTGACAAAGTTTTGCTTTCACTATATATGGGTGGTTGCGTGCCGATCATGCCATGAATGAATAAATTGTGGCTGCTCACCACAGAAATTAATATCCTGGACGGGAGTGCAGGGTACTTTTGGGCATTATAGTAATAATATCTTAATAATTCTTCCTCCTCTTTCTCACAGGGGATCAGGCTTTGTCATGCAATTTTTGTTTTGGGATGGGAGAGGCACACCTTTACTTTACTTTGCTGCTGGACATTGCAATTGTATACTACCAGAAGAAAACGGCTGTGTAGCAGCTGGGGGCATGATGGTGATGATGATGACGATGATGGTGGTGGTGATGATGGTCCAAGCCTCGATTCCTGTTATCTCCTCGATTTCGCCCTCTTCTTCATCATATTTCTGCAATTCGTAGTCATGTGCACCCGCGCAGAGCTGTAAGGACGCAATGGCCCGGACCAAGCGTAGCAGCAACGCAGATGCGTCCCTTAAGAACGGGCAAGCATGGTATTTACTCTCCATTCCTTCTTCCATATTCTTTCAGTTCCACTTTTTTATCATTTAGGATAATTGTCATAACTTGTCGACCTTGAATAGAAAAACACGAGAAGGATGCTGTATCATACCTAGCTGAGAGAAACAGGTAATTGAGTTTAAGCTCACCCATGTTACTTAGTATAGTCCACTGGACATGAGTGAGCAGCAGTCACAGTCTAGATTTGAGGGAAGAGATGTGCTGGATATGGAAAAATCCAATGACATATGCGAAAGGAATCACACTCTCAACTTAGGAGACCAGGAAATCATATTCTCTGTAGCAAATATGGAATACACGCATGACACTATGGCCTCTGTTCTGGCTCTAACAAGGACGCTTTTTGAGTACGCTGTCTCTCCTTTATTCTTTCACATTATGTGTCCTGTTTTCACTGTTAAAATTTAATGCAGCCAGTTCACAACACTCTAGGATATGCCTTTCGCTAATGATCCTCGAGTGGGGATTATTTATTCCGCCAATGTTGCCTTAGACTTGCACCTGGCCCTAACTACTGTCGTGTTATCACTGATGCTTAATCTAGGAATATTACAAATTTCATGTAGACAGCTTACAACACTCTAGGATTTGTCTTAGGCTAATAATCCTTGAGTGGGGTTATTTATTTGCCCTGGATTTGCACCTGGTCCTAAGTTCCCAACTACTTGAAGCAGCCCACTTGCACGGTGAGATGGCCCATTAGGGGTAAAACATGTCTCTGATATTACACATTTAATGTAGCCAGCTCACAGCACTCTAGGATATGCCTTTCACTAATGATTCTCGAGTGGGGTTATTAATTCCACTAAAGCTGCTTAGATTTGCACCTGGTCTTAACTTTTGTCCTGGTATCACTGTTCTTCAATCTGGGAATTGCACCTGGTCCCAACTACTTGAAGAAGCCCACTTGCACGGTGATATGGCCCATTAGGGGTAAAACATGTCTCTGAATATTACACATTTAATGTAGCCAGCTCACAGCACTCTAGGATATGCCTTTCGCTAATGATCCTCGAGTGGGATTATTTCTTCCACCAAAGTTGCCCTAGACTTGCACCTGGTTTTAACTTTTGTCCTGGTATCACTGTTCCTCTATCTGGGAATATTACAAATTTAATGTAACCAGCTTACAACACTCTAGGATTTGCCTTAGGCTAATAAATTAATAATCCTCGAGTGGGGGTTATTTATTCGACCAAAGTTGCCCTGGATTTGCACCTGGTCCCAACTACTTGAAGCAGTCCACTTGACAGTGAGATGGCCCATTAGGGATAAAACATGTCTCTGGAAGGATTTGAACCTTGCCGGGGAGTATCAAACACCCCTGCTTAACCATCTAAGCAAGCCCTCACTGACATTGAGTAGAAGCCTGAATAGCTAATGAGTTCATTATACTCATTTTTGTTACATCCATTTGGTCAATCAAACTGCCTCATGGTTCTTTTAGCAAAGTTCAAGTTGGAAAAAAAGGATTGAGGAAGTCATCTGTGACCTTCTGCATTCAATATCCAACTGTTTTGGGTACATGAGCGAAGCATGCTTGCTGCAATTTAGTAAAAACAATTATAGTAAACTGAGTTCTTACACAGGTTTTCTATGTAATCTGTATATAAGTGGCTCAGATGCTTGTCTTTCTAGATGCGTCATTTGTTTGTGCTCGTATTCAGTTTAATAACACCCTATGGGGAAGCTTGTGCCAGAACTCGACTCATAAATGTATGATTTATTATTGCTCCTTTCATTTTGTGGAAGTCCATGAAGCTTGAGGTTTTTTATAAAGTGCTAAGGCCTAAGCTTGACAAGGCGAAAATTGAACATTTTTCATATGACAAACATTTCCGCTACATCCTGAATAGATACATACACTTGCTTTTGGCAGTCACTCCATAAATTGGAGAGATGTGAGGCACCATTCATGATATTTCTCATTGTTGCTTTCCTAAGAGTTACATTCCTTTAGGTATTTCCCTTATCCAAGTCCTCATTTATTATTATATATTTTTGTTATTTTCTTCTCTGCCACTGTAATTTGTAAATGCTCGATGTCCACAAATTGGGAATGCAGGTACTTTGTTCTAAAATCTGTTTATATACCTGATACTTGATCGGATTGTGTTCTATCTGTGGAGTCTTCTGGTTGATCTTGTATAAAATCAAACCTGTCTTCCTGTTCATTTTAACCCAATGTCAGATATTCCATTCAGTGGGTCCCACCCTGGGTAACTACTCTTACTGCACAAGTTATTAAAAGTGGTTCACTTGTTTATCCAAGATGGTCCATTTGCTAGAGTACCACATCATCCAAGAGAGGATGTATTCTACATTATTTCAGGTTCTCTTGAAATGTCCTGTAATGCAATCTTCCCTTGTACCCATTCATAAATCTCTTGTTTATTTGCTTTCTAATTGGCCTTGTGTTAGCAAGGACTCAATACTACCATTGGTGTTTTGTCTTGTAAATTAGCTACTAGAGGGATCCTGAAATGGAGGGGAAACAGATTTGAAATGGCACAGAAGCACAATGTTAGAAATGTATAACATTCAACTACATGAAGGTGTAGATATGCAGTTGGAATACTTTTTATTAAGTTATCAGAAACGTTGTGGAGTGGGGGGTTCTCTTTGAAAACTGTTCCCTGTTTTGGATCCAGAAATGGAGGGGAAACAGCTTTGGGACGAAACTGAAATCTTTTAGTGCTGTTTCAGAACTTCTGAAATTCTGTTTCAGATGGTGGATATGGCATAGGCATTTTGCACCTAATCTGAAATGTTTCATCCAATGTTGGAAATGGATCCCCTAAAATGCTGAAATGTGTCGATGAAATTGTCAAACATTTTGCTGCTATAGTTGGCATTTCAGGCCCCAAAACTGATCTTTAAAATGATAAAGGTTAACAGATAAGCCCTTAAAGCTTCTACAAAAAGCCTAGAACGTATATATAAAGTGCAATTGGGAGACTCAGGCCTCCCTTAATCACGCCAGTGCTCCATACTTTTTGAATTATTTTGTTGTTGGTGAGAAAAATTGGTACCAGGTGGTTCTCTGCTTCAGGGTTTAAAGCTTGCATCTTGGAAGCTCAGAGCTTCGAAGTTCAATGGTTTTGTGGTTATGAATATGATGGTGTGGAGCTTCATTCTAGGACAGAGACATTTTAGATGACATGTAATTGTAATTTCCAATGAAGTTTTAGATGTTGAATATGATAGCAGGCTGACACTCATTTTGCGATTTGCATCGTGCATTTATTCATTCATGTGTGTTGAAAACTTAAATGTTTACATTGTACCATTTTGAGTTTTCATTGTATTATTGATGATACTAGATAGCAGCGAGGATGATGATTTACAATGATAAGTACTGGGTTTCTAAATCTAATTGATGAATGATAATCTGAATTTTTTATGTGCCATGGTTTTCTTTCATTTATATATCCTTTTCGAATGAAAACTTTGCAGGAATCCCCCCTCTTCCCTGAAAAATATGGATGGAGGATAGTGTTAGGGAAGAGCGAATAGTATCCCCAAGGGACTCAACTAGATTTGAACATGAGACCTTCCCATTGGCAACATGCCTTTAGCAGATGGTCCAATCTATCTATGTATCTATGTATCTATGTATCTATCTATATCTATATCTATCTATATATATATATATATATATATATTTGTATTCCATTTCTCCACCATATCATATCCGATGTTTTTGATGCTGTATCTGTTCCCATTGCCCATGTTGTATCCATACCTACCTCAGTATGTGAAGTAACTAGTCAAAGTCCACACATTTAGATATAGTCTTCAAGTTAGGAGATAATTGTTTTGTCGTAGAATATAGGTCAGCAAAATTTCTTGCATATAAAGGAACACGACCTTTACAAGTTTGTGGCAGGTGATGTAAAAAAAATCACATACTTTGGCAATTAGCAATGAAAGTAGCAGCAACAACAACAACAACTCATTGTGGCATCAGAGGTATGGGCACACCAATTTTCAGTATCTTCCTTACCATCAAAAAGAAAAATGGTGCTTAGACTTCTAGATGCACAAGAAGGGAGCATAAATGTGATGCATGTATAACAGGCAAGCAACACAAAGCTTCTTTCGAAGATGGAAAAGTTTGGATGGTTAATGCTGTCTTGAACTTCATGTGTTGTGACATTTGCTGACATGTGTAGACACCCACAGCATAGGTTGCAAGGTGCTTCTTGCTTCTATTGAGTGGTTTTTCCAAAAAGATGCAGGCTTATTTCTTGACGAAGAAATCTGATGCATTTTCTAGTATTAAGTCTTTAAGGTAGTAGTAGAAAAAGGGCTTTGAAGGAGTAAAAAAGTCCTTTGGTTTGGCGATTCTGTTCAAATAAATTTGCCAATTTTTGTAAAAATGAAGAAATTCAGGGACAATTTTTTGCATGTTATACAGCACAACAAACTGGGGTTGTCGATGAAGTGGAATAAAGCAATTATTGAAATGGAAGGATCCATGTTCTAGTGTAGGATGGTACTAACGTTGAAGTCCAAAAAATAAGTCCACATTTGGATGTGACCTTGAAGGGAGCAGACAGTTTTTTGTTTGTTTGTTTAATATTTGGTTTGTGGTGGAAAGAAGTTAGGAAAGTTCTTGCATCGGTTGTGAAGGAACATGGCCATTACAGGTTTGTAATAGATGATGTAACAAAGTCACATGCTTTGGTGACTAGCAGTGAAACTAGCAATAACAACAAGAATAGTTCATTGTGGCACCACAGGCATGAGGATGTCAATTTTCAATATCTTCTTTACTAATGAAATACAAAATGGTGCTTAGGCTACCAGATGTATAAGAACTGAAGGAAGATATATGTGGGGTGTGTGTACTGGGCAAGCAACACAAAGCAGATTTCGAAAATGGAAAAGCTTGAAGGGCTAAAACAATGTGGGAATTTGTGCATTGTGACATTTGCAGGCTCATGCAAAGACCTACGACATCAGGGGCAAGGTACTTCTTGCTTTTTGTTGAGGACTTCTCTAGGAAGATGTGGGTTTTTTTATTTTAGAAGAAATCTGATGTATTTCGGAATTTAAAGTTTTTAGAGGCAACAATAGAAAAGGAGTCGAGGAGTAAAATGGTCCCCTGTTCAGACAATAGAGAAGAATTCTGTCCAAATGAATTTGTTGATTTTTGTAGAAAGGAAGCTGTTACCTCCGAGGTTCTCACTTAGTGCAAAAATCCCCTAAGCACAGGTGATGAGAACCCAAAGGGAACTTAGGCAAGCCACCATTGTCACCTCAATGGGTTTACCTTTTTCTATTTAGACTAAGGATGATCCTAGCCTGGGGGCTTCCCTAATGTCAACTAAGCTTAAATTATGTAGATATGAGGAGTGTAGCTTAGTTTGATTATCTGATTTAGTGTTTTGTGATTATCAGTTTTAGATTCCAAACTTCACTATGAAATGATTTGACTGTCAAGAAGGATCCATGTAATGTCCCCTATGGATTAATTACCTACGGGAGGATGAAGTAGCCTATCCAACCCCATAGGCTATAGTCTTGATAAAGGGGGAAAATCCAATTATCCAATGTTTGGGGCAACATTGGGTAATTTTTGGGTTGGCTAGGGAAAAAAGCCCAAATTGGGGGTGGCACTTGCAACCCCTCACATTTGAGAAAACCCTCTGAGGAAACCTATAAATAAAGGAGAGTTGGAATCACTTTTCATCATCATTTTGGATTGGAATATCTTTGATTTTTCTTGAGCCTGGGGCTCTGAGGGTTTTAAGACCCCTTCTTTGATTAGCTTCGGTGGAGGTGATCCCACCCTCTCTAATCCTTTCGTCTAGTTTTGGTGGGGCTGATCCCACCCTAACTATACATCACTTCCCCTATTCTAGCACAACACATTTTTTGGAGGAGTTTTGGTCTGATTTTTGGCACATTGTGACGTTCTCTGCTCAGTGGAAGATTCAGTCTGAGGAATTGTTAAGGATAGTCAAAGGACCAATCTGAAGACAATTCATTGAAGATTTGGAACCTATCATGGTCAGTGGAGGGAGGTTCAGTTTGTGGATCAATTGAGTTTAAGACAACGAGTCATTTTGGCATTAATTTTGGTTCGTTTTGTGGACAATTAACTATAGCAAGGAATAGGGCCGTAGGGTTCGAGGCATAATTGTTCAGGAGCCCTATCCTTCATCTAAGGATCGAAGATTCCAGTGGTAGCAAAAAATAACATTATAACTCTGTCCAAGATTTATGATAACTAAACTCTATCATAGCCTATGGGTGCTAGGCCTTAGATAGTAAGTTAAATTAGTATAGTCAAATTAGAAGTAGTTGAAGAACTGAATACTGATCTTGAAATCAAGATTATGTTTCAATAGTTGATTGAATGCTGATCTTGAAATCAGGATTATGTTTTAATGGTTGAAGGAATTTAGTGTGGTGTTGTTGAAAGAATCGTATCAGTATTGGAGATATTTATATTGTGGAAATTTTGTGCTATTTCAATGTTGCCTACTGTTGAAGAAATAAATAATGTTGTTGTATACTTTTTGTTGACTTGCTGTAACCCTTGCAAGCAAAGGAACCCTTGGGCAAAAAGTACACTAGGACATTATATTAGTATTAGAGTTGGCTCACCCTGCAAGCCTGTGAGCAATTGGGTTGACGTCACTGACCCAGGGTCTTCAAGTAAGGTTCAATGGAGAACGAACATGTTTGGGAAAAGGCCAAGCAAACCATGACTGCTCAATGGCAACAATACTAGTAGGTGATGTCTCAGTTTCTTGCCCCACTTGGGATTAATGCAAGCAACAATCACCATTTACCTATTCAATTTAGTGCCTTCGGAGAAATTAGCACTAGGATCAAATTGCAAGGGTCAAACACACGTGACTCCCAAGACTAATCAAGCACCTGAATTGAAGGATAAGGGCACACAATAGAAAGTAGTCAATGATTTTTGGGATTGTTGTGGGCAAGTTAGATCAGGTGATACTTGATGGTAAGCCCAAGAGAAAATAATAAAGTACAAGAGATTGGTCATGGCTATATCCTCCAAAAAAGAATGAAAAACTTGTTCAGGAAAGGACAACAACTCTAAGGGCACAAACACTTATGACGTCATCACAAGCAGGGTCAATTAATGCCCCATATAAGAACTCTTAAAGTAAGGGATAATAAGTTAGCTTGGGAGTCTCACACTTAACAATCTCATGGCTCACATGATTCTGAGACCCAAAGTGCGATTATGACACAACGAACAAAGAAATTACAAAAAGAAGAAGAAGGGAGAACAAAAGAGGAAGATATAGACAATATTGTTTCGAAGGACTCTCAAGACACCACTTGCAATGGTGCATTGGGACTGCTAGGCAGTACAAAGTCTGGATAGGATACAAGTGTTGATAAAGTACAACTAGGACTTCAGGAGGATACCATCTTGGAATATAATATGAAGGATGAAGGCACCGCATAGAGAGAGACCATTACTAAACATGTAGTAATCACAAAGACATCAAACAATGATACTAAGAATTCCACTAAGGGTACTACAGGTTCTACTGTGGAGCTGTCAAAGGTAGATATTTAGGTTGCAGTGAATGCTGATCAAGATATGGAACCATATAGTATTTTATCAGTTAAAGGAAGTTTGAATGTAAGCTTTCCCCATTCACAAAAACATGACAAACTAATAAAGGAAAATATAGCTCATTTTAACTTGTGTATTGCAACTAAATTGGAAGATGAAGAAATAAATGAGTGACATGGTGGCCAACATATGCTATTGATGACCATGAAAATATGGCTAGGATTGCAATAGAGGAATTGGAACAAGGGGTTCTAACTACCTCTAATGAAGACAAAAATAAGAAGATAACCAATTCCACCTTGAAAGAATCTTCCAATGTAGGACCAAGGAAAGATCTTAGATGTTAAACAACTTTTGGAGAAAATTGCTGTTATGTCAAAATAAGATTTTGGCAGAGGTTCCCCTCTTGAAGATGAGAAAGCAATAGGTGACAAGTCCTGCAACTAAGCTACAAATGACATTAATTTGAGTGTTGATTAGAATGGGGAACAATTTGTGGGAGAAGAATACAACGATTGTTGAAGAATACAACTTGGTGAGCCATGGTTGATTTAGTGCTTCATTGTTTTAGTGTTGATTCAGTTGAAGGGAAGGTTGATTCAATGTGTGCATTTGCTGTTGCTACCAGTGATCTTTATGCTACAACTTGTTCATATTTGGGTGAACTTACTCGTTTTCTTGATCTCTAATTGTACTCTGCATCTCTGCTGAATATTTGATTGCTAATAGAAGAAGATTCTGGTTGGGTTTTCTCCTTGTGGGTTTTGCCCTGGTCATTGGACCTAAATTCTCTGTGTCTACTCGTGTTCTTGACTGTCTTCTATTTTGCATATGGTTTATATGGTGTATGTTCTATGTATAGTTGGTTAATTCGTATTGTAGAAGAAAAAAGTTTTGGAATAAGTAATGGTTGTAGCATTGAACATCAAAATTTCAACATGGTATCAGAGTTTTGGTGAAGACAAGCACAAGAAGACAAACTCCATTTGCAACTCTCTTTCTGTTGACTTGCTGTCCGCTCCTTTTACCTCTTTCTGCTGAAATATCTCTTGCTGTCCACTCCATTTGCAACTCTCTTTCTGCTGAAACATCTCTTCCTATCCGCTCCACTGGCATCTCTCTTTCTGCTGAAATATTTTTCACTGTCCGCTTCATTTGCAACTCTCTTTCTGCTGAAACATCTCTTCTTGTCCGCTCCACTGGCATCTCTCTTTCTGCTGAAATATTTTTTGCCCGTTCCATTTGTAGCTCTCTTTCTGCTAAAATATCTCTTGTTGTTCATTCTACTTGCAGTTCATTTTTTGTTGATATATCTCCTCTTTTGTTGCTGAAATTTACAGCCGAAGTTTTACTACTGAAATTTATTGCCGAAATTTCACTGCTAAATTTTATTGCTGAAATTTTACTGTCGAAATTTACTGCCGAAATTTTGCTGCTGAAATTTTACTGATAGTAATTTGGAGAATAGTAATTAAGGTGCTGCATGTGTTTAATATTTGTGGTTTTGGTACTTGTTGATGCATGGAAAAGTGAAGAGTAATTTTACTTCTGTTTATGCATGTGTAAGAAAATGTTGCCTTGAAAAGAATTATAATGCATAAAAGGCGATGAAAGATGGATTATAACTAATATCCTTGCAGACAGTGAAGTCAATATGTATAATAATTATTACATGCCTTCACTCTGGGATCAAGATTTGAAGATCTGTATAAAATCAATGGAAGATCTATCCATGTGTTGTTCATGATAAGTAACCATCAATATAAACTGTGGTACCAAAAATTCACTCATCTTCACTATATAGCATTAACTCATGTGAGAAAGATGGTTTTCGAAATATCTGAGATTAGAGTGGATCATGATGGAGTTTGCCAAGTGGTGATCAAGAAGATGCATTTCTTTTGCCAATGACATATGACTTATGGACAGTGGTAGCTTATAGAGGTTGAATCAAGAGTGAACTAACAACTTCCCTCAATCCCAAAGTATTTTGAAGTCTTATGTTGTTTTTTTGTGTCACTGCTCTTGTTTAGATTTATCTGTATAGATCATTGGTTATTCTTCCTGCATGAGTATTTGAATGATTCTTTCACTAACTTCTTGATGAGGATGGGATCAAGAAAAACAGATCTTGAAGATTGTTTGCAGGAAGAGTAAATTCCAAGAGGAAGCTGGTGCAAGCATAATGAAGGAGTCACTCTAACATCTAGAAAAGAAAGAAAGACCTGCCTCATCACTAGGTATATTTTCACTATGTTTATTTACCTTGCTACTATTGCTCTTGTTCTGGGATCAACAAGTACATTTGATGAATGTGAGAACCAAGTCCTTTGTATCAATATTGAGGAAGATGTCGAGCCATCCCATGACTTGAGTGGACATGAATTGGACAAGAGCTTAAGACTTCTGCAAAGAAGCTGGAGTCAAGAAAGAGACCTCTGTACCATATAACCCATAACAAAATGGGCACTTAAGGATCTTTGAATGTCCTGTCTACTTTCATGTGCCAAAGGAAAAGAGTACGAAGCTGGAAGATTTAGGTAAGAAAGGTATGATTGTTGGTTATTGTGAAAATTCTAAAGCTTATAGAATATATGTGCTTGGTAAAAGAACTTTAGAGTTTAGTAGAGATAAGACATTTGATGAAAATGCAACTCTTTGGAATGCCATAGACACTCCTCCTCCTATTAATGTTGAAAGGCAAGATGATGATTTGGATGCACAAGAAGATCTCGAGTGCAATACACATCAGCAACAAATTACATAATCAATGAGGCTCTACATGGCCTCGAAAGTCCAAAAACAATGCTACAAGCTATGGGCCGCTTGCCTACAGAGTATAGTCCTACTACAAGTCTACAATATTAGTGATCAACATGGTCACTTCTCAGTTCTCATCATAATCAAACTTGGTTGAGTCTCGACTCAAACTTTTCAACTTCTTGAGTCACAAACTTCTTAGCTAGTTGAGTGACTTGAGTCTCAAACTTATGAAGGTATTCTACCCTAATATGCCCTATTACTTCATTTAGTGCTCTTCATCGCTTTACATGGCCTCCTATCCCAGCCAGGTGTTGTTTGAACCTATAAATACCTCCTCCTTCAATAATTTTTTGGCAATATTTGTAGATCATTTTGCCATCAATCATATCACAATGAACCCATGCAGTATCCTTGGCTTTTGAAGGCATGGTGGCTACTACTCAGCCCAAACTCTCTGTTGTTCCACTACTCTAGCAAAAACTCAACACTCTCCAAGCTCACAATGAAGCTCACAAAAACTCCAAATGAGATGTGCGAGGTAAATGAGGGGGGAGATCCTTTTAAAGGCTTGGAGGGGTTGTTTTTGTAGGGAAACAACCCCTTGTTTCCCTCAAAACTACTTGAAAAACCGTGAAACAACCTTCCATGGAGTCTGTGGTCGACCTGGTAATAAATTGGCCGATTTATGACAATTGATTGATTTATGGGAAAATCTGCCAGTTCCGTCATAAACTAGCTGGTTAGGGCCCAAAAACTGGGGGTCGGCTTCGAAAAACTAGTTTTTCAACCAGTTCGATGGCTGAGGCTAATGAATCAGCTAGTTTGACCGGTTTATGGTTTGAACTGGCCGATTTTGAATACTATGGTTATAACCTACACATTGAACCAACCAGTTAGGATTGGCAGTCGAGAGGGCGTAAATCGTTGGGTAGTGACGACTGAGAATTTCCTTGGTAAAGTTGGAGCAGTTGTAATGTGTGAAGGAAGGTTGATTAGAGCGCTGACACATTGTTCAAGTCGTAGGCCCATCCAAAGCTGTTTGAGGGTGTAATTGTAGGGAGCCTATTGTATGAGTTCTCCATTGTAAGTTGCTATGAGTGCACCTTCAACGTCTAATTGCATATCATGATGCTGAAGCATTTTAGCGTGTATCTGATCAGACGATGCTTCATTCACTATTGCTTGACATTTCTAGTTGAAATCACAGTTGGATACAAGGATATCATGAGTCTCATTGGATGTAATTCTGTGACTCCACACACTCAATAACATTTGATTGTTGCTATTAGTCGCACAATAAGGAATTGAGGCAATGTCGAGCTACCTATTGTTGTGGCATCATATTCCCCTGTAGCAGTCGAGTTAGTCGAAGCACCATAAATCCAGTGTAATCAGTTGAGAGTGGCATCGTATAGCAGCGAAATTTTGAAGCATATCTGCTAATTTTAGGTATGTTCTATGCTTAGAGCAATTTATTTCAATTTTCACAGTTAGCTCCATATCTTTTCCAGATTAGCAATCACATCAACATTAAAGTAAACTACAGATAGAACATAAACATAAATC
>APFE031274402.1:71844-103765 GCA_000404065.3 Pinus taeda | reverse complement strand
TTGATTAGGGACTTAATCTCGGCCGTTGATATGTCAACGAGAAAAGTATAAGAGGAGGCTTGAGGGTCACTTGGAGAGCACACCAGATGATCAGTCATTCTACTCTCTAGAGCTGGGTTTGCTAAGAGAGATAGAATCAGTGATCGGAGTTGCAGCTGAGGGGCAGTGAGTACAGAGAGACAGAGAGGCAGAGATAGTGTCGGGAGATCAGCGCAGGACCCAGAGAGAGCGATGCAGTAGCAGCAAGGGCTCACACAGGTCCATGCAGAGGCAGCCAAGAGCTGCGCAATGCTTCAGAGAGGCTAGCGTAGTTGATGCAGAGGGCCAGAAGGCTGATGTAGGGCATCTTGAGGCTAACGCAGGCCCATTCAGGGTGACGCAGGGCCAATGCTAGGCAGAGAGAGGCTGACGCAGTCTAGAAAGGCAGACGCTGGGGTTTTTGGGGCAAATTGGAGCCAAGGAATTGCCAGAGAGTTTATCCGAGGTTTCAGCCGAGACATCTGTATCAGACTGAGAGGTACTACTGCCAAGGGCATTCTCTGTTGGGTAAGCCGGATTTGGCACCCAGATTGTACTCTGAAATTGCTTAATAAGAAAACCCTTAGATAGCTGCACCAGTTTTCTCGCATTTGGTTTTTCCAGGGACATTGGTCCAAAAATAACGGTGTCATTTTGTGTGCTTGTATCTGTTTCCTTCAGTTGATGATCTGTAATATGTTGAACATGCACTAGTGTTTATTTTCAGTGTTTACATTGTAAATAACTTTTTAAGTAACAGAAAAAGTAGGTAGGAATAAATCAGTAAAGTGCATGGAGGGTTTCTTACTGGTAGACTTAGAAACTTCAACATAGATTTGGCTTCATCCATGAATTTTGGAACCTTCTAACCCAGTTTTATATTAATACCCATTAATATTTTATTTTTTCTGAGTTTAGACTTAGAAGTTAGGAACTCCTTTAAAAATATTAATTATTTTAATATCTCTCAAACCAGGTACAATCTGTCCAAACCATTTCTGGGTCTTGGAGATCTCATGTGCTTTAGCCTCCGCACCAATTTTCATGTCTAGACCACATCCGATGCTACCCCAAATCAGCACCACATACTTGTTGGCCAAATCTATGATGTGATTAAGGCATCATTCTTGTACCCTTCATCCTGTGAAAAAGCAACACTAGCCGCAGTTAGGAAAGGAGCTCGTAGTTCAGACTTGGGACTTGGATTTGGATTATTCTCTAAAAATCTCATCCATCGAGCATAAGGATTATCTCTATTGAAACAAGACTAGTGAAATGTATTTGGAATTCTAGGGCATTACACTGTATTAGTTTCAGAGACAACAATTATCGGTTTTAGAAAGACCAACGCAATGTATTTGGCATTCTAGGGCATTACACTGTATTAGTCTCAGTGTATCATTTTCAATTATCGTTGATGCTGCACAACTCTCGTTGATGTACAGCGGAATGAAATCTATTTCAATTGACCCTACCAATTAAGTTTTCTGACCACCAGATTGATGTGTAATTTCATTCACGTCTATAATACTTAGGAGTCTCCCAAAATAAGTGCGTCTGTATAGTAGAGTCGGTTCCAGCCACTCAACGTCCGTGCAAATCCTATTCGAGGTTTCATTCTTATGAGTAAGAGACTTTCATTGTTATGACTAAGAAATTGCTGGACAAGGGTGAATAAAAAATAAAAAAATAAAAATAAAATTACCATAGTGAGGAAAAGTGAAGTATTGAAGTCTTATTATAGCCACAAAAATTGGAAATGGAAATATATTTATTAAAAGGTCAACTAAACAAAAATATTGAAAGTTAAAGTTATTAATAATAATAAAAAAAAAAAATTAAAATTAGGAAAAGAATGGGTGAAGGTTAAAATTACCGAAGAAAATTATAAAGTCTAAAAAAAAGGGTTTTATTTGAAGTAAGGAGTATATCTATATATATAAAGAGGAGTTAAAAAAAAAGAAGTTAAGGAGTTAAAATAAATCAAGAAAAAAAGTAAGAGTAATCTTTATCCAAAGATAGAAGTGATCAAGTTTCGTTATAATTGTTGGAATCAAAGAAAATATAAAGGTAAATTCCAAGATTCAAGGAAGCAATAAAGTTTTGAAGTCTTATAAAAAGGGATTACTTTTAAAAACCCCAAGTTCATCTTAACAAAGTAAAAATGGAGTCAATTGCTGACAAGAAAGAAGTTGAGTGTAATTCAAAAATGAAAGAAGGAAGATTTCCTAAAACTTTTAGTATATGTATCAGTGCGCTCTTTAAAATCAAAGGATCACTTGCAGGCAATGATGTTATCATCTGTATTGATCCTACTCAAAATAATAACTATGTTAGTACTAAATGTGCTAACCAATTAGTGATTCCTGAATCAAATATAGTTGAAACGAATTTTGTTGACATAGGTGACAAACAATACGACATAAATAATCTACAACTAAGTATTGGAGACTATACTTTTGTCTCACAGTTCACCGTTAAAACCTTATTTTGTGTCCATAGTTATATAATTTTGGGTTCGCCTTGGATGGAATCACTAGGGTCCTTCATCATAAATACGAAGAAGTTTTTGACATTTTCTTACAAAAAGAAAAAAATAACGTTACAAGATGTTACAGTGAAGTTGAATTCAATAATACCAAAAGACATACTAGATATCTCAAAAGTAATTTTTCAAGAAGGTAAAAGAATACTACAAAATATGCAAAGAGAAGCTGAAAAGATCACTTCTGAAAAAAATGAAGAAGTTTCGCGACTTAAAGACCATAGTGAAAAACTATTGATGCAAATTAAGAAGCTTAAAAAGGACAAGAAGTCATTGGAAAAAATGGTACAACAACTTATCGAGAAGGAAGCATTGAATGTAGAAGTCCAAGTTGAAGAGAAGGGAATAAATATTGATCCAGTGAATATCATAACTCAAGAAGAAGGCAAACCAGTTGAAGAAAAGATGCACTTAGATGTTGCAGTTCAGATGATAAACATCCCAAGTGAAGGTTCTGTAACCAACTCAACAACATCGTCACCTGAAGTAAATCAAGATACCGCCACACACATGATAGGGGAAAGACAGACCAAAAGAACTCTTTATCTATATCCGAATCATAGGCACAAACATCTCAATCAATGTATTACTCTGAACATATAAAAAAACTTATGTTCTGAAAACTACTAATGTCAGTACAATTCAGTCTTGTGATAACAATTCACACGAAGTATCCAGTAACTACAAGATTCCACAAAAGATTAATTTAGGATGGTTAGATCCGTTCTCAGTGTGACAATTTTGTTTATCACTTAGAGCATCATATCATCTTGTTTCGACGAAGATGACAGTTCCGAGAGAAGAAGATATTCGAAACAGGAAAAAGAGATCAAGTCTTTCATCAGTAAGCTTTGAGGACGAAGCTTTTTGAGGAGGAAGGCAATGTTATGAATAAAATATATAAAAATAGTAAAAATAAAATAAATAATAATAGACATAAACAATGATTAATTAACTAATAATCAGTAGCGAATAGACATGTCTCTATAGACATGGCCGTTCATGAAAGGGTACTTACCTGGCTATATATACAAGACCCTCACTCTCAATTGTAATATCATTCTCATTCTTACATTTTAATATATATTCTTGTATCTTAATGGAGATCTACATACTCCAAGCTTTCTGGAGTATTTAACTTGAAGAACGAACTTTGTTCGCTTTAATTTTAGTATTATTTTATAGACTTATCCATAACCATGACTTAGACTACACCATCACCACAAATTTACCTCCAAAAGACATTTGAAACTCATATGCTCTTTAGTATGCTTCAGAAGCAGGAGGGAAAGGCGATGTTTTCATGATGCCAACATAAGAGAATCTGGGTGTCCCTCCTTCAGTGAAGCAATGATCTTGTTTTACTGTTTAATTTAGTGTTCTTGAATGATTTAATAATTTGTTTCCTTGTTTTTAAGCCAAGAAGCCAGCATGTTTAATATATAACATTGACTCTAGATGCTGATGATATTTGGTTGCATACATCCTGAGCTCTTTTAATCGTTTATACTTGAAGAAAAAGTTTAAGCCACACCATTAGTGTGGTAAAATTGTGTCAACAAACAGACGTTACTGATTCCATTCTTCTATTCCAACCATTTTCAGTGGTGAGTTGTTTTACTTGATTCAGGATACTGCAAAGATTGTATTATTTTACTCTTGCATAGAAGAAGCTTGCTCTGCATATGCCTCAATACTTTTTAGAATATAAGTGAATAAAGTTTTGATTTGGTGAGCTCTGCTTGGTCCTGTTAATTTCAGGTTATGCAGCACAGGGCTTCCCTGTGATATTATTATTGAAGTAGAGGAGAAGTCTTTCCACCTTCACAAGGTCTGTCATTTCCTACTTATCACATTAATCTGAATTACGATGGCTTTTATTTTTTAGGAATGCTTCAATTGATACGAACATTCATTGCTTCCACTGTATATATTGTTTTTTCTTTTTGTATTGTTAATGCTTCCAATCTAGTTTACTCACAAGCTTAGAGTCTAACTTACAAGGGGGAACTGTGATCACATCCCAAAAGAATATCTGTAGTTTAAACTTTGTGGAATCTTCTCATTACTTGTATCTTTTATTTTTTATATTTGTTATTTTTTCTTTTAGCATTTGAAGAGAAAGACTTATTTCCAGGTCATATGTAATTTCTCTAATAAATCTTTTGTGATGAATTTAGTTTCCATTATTGTCAAAGTGTGGGAAGATAGCAAAGCTTTTGGAGGATTGTGAAGGTGATGGAAAGCATATCAGTTGTGTCAAACTACCAGATTTTCCTGGGGGCCCAGATGCATTTGAATTTGCAGCAAAATTTTGTTATGGGGTGAGGGTGGAACTTACAGTTTCAAACATCGGGATTGTGCGCTGTGCAGCAGACTATCTTGAAATGACAGATGAATATGGGGAAGAAAACTTGCAAGCAAAGGCTGAAGCTTTCCTTCATAAAGTTGTTCTTCAGAGCTGGAAAGACTGCATCCAAGCACTTCAAAGCTGTGAGCCTGTTCTTGCAAAGGCAGAGGAGCTGCTAATAGTGAAGAAATGTGTGAATGCTCTAGCTGTTATGGCTTGTACAGATCCAAGCTTGTTTGGATGGCCCATGATGATGTATGGTTCTTTGCAGAGTCCTGGCGGAAGCATCTTGTGGAATGGAATTAACACTGGTGCAAGAGTAAGAAGCTCTCATTCTGATTGGTGGCATGAGGATCTTTCAAACCTCAGTGTGCCTTTGTTTGAAAGGGTCATTAAGGCAATGGAAGGAAGAGGTATACGGCCTGAAAATAGAGCTGGTGCAGTTATTTACTATGCAAAAAAATATCTTCCTGGCCTCAGTAGATGGCAAGGTGGCAATGTTAGAGGTTCTGCAGTTCATCTGGGTACCGCTCCGGCTGTTGCCAATCAGAAAGTGCTATTGGAAGCTATTGAATGCCTTTTACCTGAGAAGAAAGGAATAACCTCTAGTAGATTCTTGTTTGGAATGTTGCGAATTGCAATGATATTGAATGCAAGTCAGGCATGCAAGGACCGTTTGGAGAAGAGGATAGGCTTTCAGTTAGAACTTGCAACTCTTGATGGCCTTCTGATTCCCAACTATTCAGATAAGGTAGAGACACTTTATGACACAGATTGCATGCAGCGAATTATTCACTATTTTCTTTTGTTTGACAAAGAAAGTATATCGGGCCGTTCACCTCAAGTGGAAGTGGATCCTGTTGTGGGATCCCCATCACAAGGTCCACTAACAAGAGTTGCCAAATTAGTGGATGATTATCTTGCTGAGGTCGCCCCAGATGTGAACTTGAAGCCTGCCAAGTTTCTATCACTAGCAGAAGCTCTTCCAGCATTTTCCCGTTCTTTGGATGATGGGTTGTATAGAGCGCTTGACATCTATCTGAAGGTAAATCATGGGACTTTGTTACTCTCTGCTTCTTCCAGGGAATAATACTTTATTGTCTGTGTGATATATAATATCATAAAATGAAAATTATTAAATGGGATTTCAGGAAAAGCTCAGTGCCCTGATTTCTTTTTCCTTTTTTATTTATTTATTTTTTCTGAATAATTTTAGTCAGTTTTATTTAAGACTCAAGTACACTGCCCATATCTCTCGCATCTCCACAAAATAATAGGCAATCACAAAACATTACGATCTGTCTTCTTCTCTGTGCTTTATTATGGGCCTATACCATGTCATTTTGGAAATAGCCCCAGGGGCCAGAACCATAACACCATAACTAAGAGAAACAGAAAGCTACCATAAAATTAGAATGTCTTCTTAATGTACTGTTAGGCCCCAAAACAACAGTGCTAGAGGTGAAGAATATGCCTTGCCTACGGGGCAGGCATTAGCTTATTTTTGAAGTTTATGTAGGCTTGTTAGTGACATTCTTATTCATACATATTATCATATATTATACAGGTTACAATCATAGTTTGGTAATTTCTTTTTAATTTTTTGATAATCTTTATTTGGAACTTGTTGCTGCAAAATTACTAGGCCCAATGCAAAACCTCATCGGGTGAGGGGCTAGACCTTATGGCAACAAAGAGGAAGGGTTGCCACTGTCACCTCAACAACCTTCCTCTTGCTTTTTAGTGGGATTTACACCACAAAGAAGGCTTCCCTAAATCACATATAAAGATACTCTAATACTAGGGGTCAAGGTGATGAGTTTTTAAAAGTCTAAAGTTGGATAGAGCTTTAGCAAGGCCTAAGATGGCCAAAGTTTTGTTAAATTTTTATGACCTAGTTACAGATTGTCAATTTTTCATAGGGCTATATTGTTTTTTGCTTTGATAATTGCATTTCTTCATTAACACATTAAGTTCACGCCATAACTAATCCAGATCTCTTCAGCTACCAAAATTATCCAAGATCTTTTACTTCTGTGATGTTAGCAGAATTGCATGTAAAAGAGTATAGAACAACCACATGTGCATGCTTTAAAGAAGATGTAACATAAAGACAACCATCAAATCACGAACGCAAACACATTGATAACGAAGTTCACCTAGTGTGGGTTATGTCTCTAGGCCTTGCTGTCAATAGTGGGGAGGCCGCTCCATTAAGTGCTGCAAATGATAATGATGTACATGGTATGTTCTTTGTCATTACCAGAGTGGCATGTCTCCCCACGAGACGTTCGCAGGAACTCTCACTCATATGGGCATATTCCCCCAACAAAAGTGGCATGTCTCTCCACGAGTCGTCCTATAGGAAGTCTCACTCAAATGGACATTCCTTCAGCACGACAAGCTAATAAAATCTCACATGATGTGGCATACAAGTATCCCTCAACATAATAGTAATTAGGGATCTCAACAACAAAAACATTATCTCAGCAAATCAGAAGAAAAGCATGAAATCGTTGCATCATATAACTCCATTCTCGGATATGGCTGAAAAATTCAAAGCTTAACTGTTGAAACGGATACCATCGTAGAATTCGTGGCATGAAATCGTGTCAAACGACTATAAACTTTGCCCATTTCTGACACCGTCAAATTCTAGACCCTTGGGAATCTTGAAGATTCCCCCAAAGATTCTTTCCTGAAGATGGCCAAAAAATCGGCTACACGGATGAAGATTCTGAGCACACCATTGCGCTCCCTGCAAAATTTTGTGAAAAATAACTATAAAGTTGGCATCATTCTGACACTGGCAAAAATCAGCCTCCAAGGGAATCTTTTAGATTCCACAAGATTCTCCAAAGATTCCTTCTTGTTGGACACTTGAATTTCTGCTGCTCAGATGGAGATTCTGACTGTATGGTTGGACTCCTAGCGAGAAAACGTGCAAAAATGACTGAGCTTGTCAAATCCTGTCATTGCCACCTTTAGGTCTCAAAGGGAATTTTTTGGCATCTTGAGATTCTCCTGCTTTGGGTTGCACATCTCTCAGGCACTCATGGTTCCGCCGCTGGTTCGCCCTCTACCTCCATCAAATGAATTGCTGAAGGTTTAAGTAATGTTTTTGGGCGGAGCTTCTAAAGCTCACCACTGTGGCATGTTGGTTGTGCCGCTAAGTATGGCGGGGGAGGTCGGCGGTTCCAACCCCCGCCCGACCGCATATCAAACTTGGCAATTATTTTTTTGTTTTGTTTAACATATAGTTTTGGCGGTTTATGATATGAGCTGTTGGCGGTGTAACTGACCGTTGGCGTATGCGGAGGTGTGGTAATAGTAAATACATGTAGTCCATAGCCATATATGGTTATTGTTTAACCATACTACATTTTTCAATTAACCATATATGTATATGGCTACAAACATTCGTTTTGTTTTCTTTTGAATCATATTAACCATATTATATATTATCTATGACTTTTGTTATATTAAAATAACCATTTTTAATATTTAAAATGATTTTGTATTTTATGGTATTTTAATATTATCTTTTTTTTTTGTCTTTTTGCGAGTGCAAGAAGCCAATAAAAGGATGCCATGTGTCAGGGTCCGGTAGGGAAACACTTGATTGCCACGTAAGGTTGTGGGTCCCACCTGCTGAATGGGATGCCATGTGGCACACTGTGGGCCCCGCTTTTTTCCTTGTCTTGTCAAACTTTAAAGAGCCATAAGTTGATCATACCAACTCGGATTTGAGTGTCATTTGCACCACCAGAATCGTAATGACAAACACTACAACTTGGTATTGGTTTGGCTACATTTTGAAGATTTCGATTTTTGAGCTTTTCTGTAGCCACTGCTGAATTTTGAGCATGTCTGGGGCCACCTTGATAATTCCTCCCCACTGAGGAGCTTTTGGTCCTCCAAAAGCATGAACATAATCTACAACTGCTGCGTTATATTGTCTGCACCACAAGTGTCCTAATAGGTCACTCTTCCTTCTCCTTTACTCTTGTCCTTTGGAGCCATAAGTGATGAACCGACACCTGCATCCTTTGCAAACTTGTATTACAATCTTTGCAAATTACATATGCAATTTCATGACCAACCATGACCCAAGCATCCCCATACTTGCCAAGAGTTTATAAGGCACACTCTTTGGTCAAGTTTACATCGGAATAGAAACAAATACCCCAACTATCAATACAAGGCCAAAACATCATTGTTGCTTTAATAAGCGATGGGAAACACATCATCACTTTTACATTTATATTGCAACACATGATTTAGAAAATGAGGCCATGACAAGCTACCCTATCTAGAAAAACCATCTCTCACTCTTGAAAGTGAATGGGCCATCATCTCCCTGTGATGGATTTGCTTGTCGAACAACCTTTCCAACTGGTTCTTGCACGAGTACTTTGTTCTTGAGACGCTGCTTTGGATGGAGCCTCCAACATGTGGCTCTTTGATGTCCACCTTTGTTGCAATGACTGCAAAAAGTCTTCTTCCTCCAGACCTGCTTAACCTGATTCCTTCCTTGATGTGGAGAAGGCCTGTCACGCCTCATCCTCTTTCTTGCTGCCATTCTCTTCCAACACTCAACAACCACATGGTTATGTAAACCACAAAAACCACATAGTTTTCTATGACATGATTTATGTTCATCATTAACATGCTTGTAATCAAAATGAACTTTAGAACACTGAGACTTGTTATACATCTCTTGATTGTCTTTGGTGCAATTCTGGTGATGAGAGCTTGTCTTAGCTCTCCCTCTGCAATGTGCACTGTCATGGGAAGATGGTGATGTGTCCCAACCATCCTCTTTCTCAAACAGTTTCAACAATGTCTTGGAAGCTTCTGACAACTTTGATCACTCTCCTTCAGTGTATCCCAAACCTGCGAATCGAGGTCTTTGTACCACCTTCAATGGCTGAGTCATTCCTTGGCCACTAACACCAAGTCCTCCTCCTTTGTATCCCATCTTGATAAGTAGCCTCATGCCAGTTCCTGAAATGGGTACCTCCATGTTTCCAATAGAAATAGTGTCATGTGAAAATGAAACTAAAGAATGATCAACACTGTTTACCTCAGCTGTTGATTCTGGAACAGGTGATGATGGCTTCGCTAAGTCTTTGCTGTGCTTCAACTCTTCCAAGTCCTCTTCTGTGGCTTGTAGCTGAAGCTGCAATCTCTATTTCTCCTCTTTTTCTTCTCGTAGAAGTCTCCTCAATTCAACATTCTTTGCTTGAAGGCTCTGATTGATCTCCTCATCCAAATGATGAGAAGACGATGAAGAAGATGAATGTACACTCGATGGGGTATATGGAGCATTGTCCTCTGCTCTTTATTTCTCCCGTTCCTCTCTTGCCATTTTCTCCTCATAAGCTGCGTACATTATGTCTACCATTTTTTACATCCTGTAGAAGGCTTCGTACATATCTCTGTCATCCTCCATTTTCTTTCTTGTGGCACGTTCAATCCTTCACACTTGTAATTCACATCAGCGAAAAGCGCTCTAATACCAAACTTGATCCGGATCTCTTCAGCTACCAAAATTATCCAAGATCTTTTACTTTTGTGATGTTAGCATAATTGCATATAAAAGAGTATAGAACAACTACATGTGCATGCTTTAAAGAAGATGTAACATAAAGACAACTATCAAATCACGAACACAAATACATTAATAACAGAGTTCACCCAGTGTGGGTTACGTCTCCGGGCCCTGGTGTCAATAGTGGGGAGGACGCTTCCTTAACTGTTGCAAATGATGATGATGTACATGGTATGTTCTTTGTCATTGCAAGGATCAATACCCTCAACTAGAGTGGCATGTCTCCCCATGAGATTTCGCAGGAACTCTCACTCATATGGGAAAATTCCCTCAATTATAGTGGCATGTCTCTCCACGAGACGTCCTATAGGAAATCTCACTCAAATGGACATTCCTTCAACATGACAAGCTAATAAAATCTTACATGATGTGGCATACAAGTATCCTTCAACATAATAACAATCAGGGGTCTCAACAAAAAAAACATTATCTCTGCAAATCAGAAGAAAAGCATGAAATCATTGCATCATATACCTCCATTCTCAGAGATGGTCGAAATATGCAAAGCTCAGCGACTGAAACGGACACCACCGCTGAATTCGTGGCGCGAAATCGTGTCAAACGACTATAAACTTTGCCCCTTTTTGACACCTTCAAATTTGGGACCCTCGAGAATCTTGAAGATTTCCCCAAAGATTCCTTCCTGAAGATGGCTGAAAAATCCGCTGCTCGGATGAAGATTCTGAGCACACCATTGCGCTCCCTGCAAAATTTTGTGAAAAATGACTATAAAGTCAGCATCATTCCAACATTGGCAAAAATCAGCCTCCAAGGGAATCTTTTAGATTCCACAAGATTCTTCAAATATTCCTTGTTGTTGGACACCTGAATTTCTGCTCCTCAGATGGAGATTCTGACTGCATGGTTGCACTCCTAGCAAGAAAACGTGCAAAAATGACTAAGCTTGTCAAATTCTGTCACTGGCACCTCTAGGTCTCAAAGGGAATCTTTTTGGCATCTTGAGATTCTCCTGCTCCGGGTTCCACATCTCTCAGGTGCTCATGGTTCTGCCACTAGTTCGCCCTCCACCTCCGTCAAATGAATTGCTGAAGGTTTAAGAAATGTTTTCGAGCGGAGCTTCCAAAGCTTACCACTGTGGCATGTTGGTTGTGCCGCTAATTATGGTGGGGGAGGTCGACGGTTCCAACCCGCCCCACTGCATATCAAACTTGGCAATTATTTTTTTGTTTTGTTTCATATATAGTTTCGGCGGTTTATGATATGAGTTGTTGGCGGGGTAACTAACCGTTGGTGTATGCAGAGGTGTGGTAATACATGTGGTCCATAACCATATATGGTTATTGTTTAACCATACTACATTTATCAATTAACCATATATGTATATGATTACAAACATTCGTTTTGTTTTCTTTTGAATCATATTAACCATATTATATATTATCTATGACTTTTGTTATGTTAAAATAACCATTTTTAATATTTAAAATGATTTTGTATTTTATGGTATTTCAATATTCTCTTTTTTTTTTTGTCTTTTCGCAGGTGCAAGAAGCCAATGAAAGGGTGCCATGTGTTAGTGTCCGGTAGGGCAACACTTGATTGCCACATAAGGTTGTGGGTCCCCCCTGCTGACCGGGATGCATGTGGCACACTGTGGGCCCCACTTTTTTCCTTGTCTTGTCAAACTTTAAAGAGCCATAAGTTGATCATATGGACTCAGATTTGAGTGCTGTCTGCGTCATCAGAATCATAATGACGAACACTATAACTTGGTATTGGTTTGGCTACATTTTGAAGACTTTGATTTTTGAGTTTTTCTATAGCCACAGCTGAATTTTGAGTGTGTCTGGGGCCACCTGGGTGAATAACATCATAACATTATTCAGATTTATATCATTATTCATCATCATATGCAACTATGTAGAAAGAACAATATCATCATCGTTGGTGCAGCAGAACATAAAGGAACAATAGAAGAAAAGCATTCACACATAGAGACACCAAGATTTATCGGTGACCAGGGCAAAACCCACTATGGGGAAAACCCTTTCAAATTCTTCTTATTAGATTGTCATCAAATGATTCAGCAAAAGAGAGTACAATGATCCATATCTTCATCTATGTAACTAACCAGCAAAACAACTACAACATCCATGAAATGAACACAACAAAGTATATATTAAAAACTCTAATTCTAAAGACTGTAATGAACTGTCACTGTCTGTAGTCAACTACCGAACCCTGCTTTCATTGAGCGAAATCTTCAGAATACTGAGATTCCATCTTTTAGTTCCTGGTCTCACGGAGGAGGAGTCATGCGAGTGACTATGGCTGCCTAGTCGCTCCCTTAAGCCTTGTAGGCGAGCAACTGGGGTTAGATCTAGATTGCGAAAACCCTAAATCCCAATCGCATGCATAGCGAGTTGTCCGTGCGATTGGAAGGCTCTAGACGCATGCATGAGCCTCTTTGGGAGCAACTGTAGTCGAGATCCTTCTATGTTGTACCTACAACTAGGGCCCAAAACCCTAAATCAGAGATGCGAGCATCAGACCTTGGAATTTCACCTCAGAGCGAACCTATCCCTCCGCGGATGAGCCTCAGACCTGGGCGAGCCAAAAACCAAGATAGAAGTCTAAATGAGGTAGAGGGCACTTGTATTTATAGCTTTTCAAGGTGGACCACTTTGCTTTAGGGCCAACCTTATCAAATATGCACATGTGCACTTTTCTTCATAAGTACACTTTCCCTTATCCGATTTGAGTGATCTTTAGGTCGATTTTGGTCCTCTCGAAAAGAAGAATTCAATACAATCATTATCTCCATCAAATGAGCTATCCAAAATGAAATTTGACCGCAGTTGCATATTTTTAACACAGATTAATTACTCAACAAGTTTTCACATAATAAAACAAAAATAAATTTTATCTATCTGACTCGAAATAGTCAATACTCTGGGTTAATTATTAGTAATAAACAACGAAAGCAAATTCACATGAAACTAATCACATCAACAAAATAACATAGATATACCTAGGAAACCCTAGTGTGGGTAAAACCTACAAACATTGGGCTCTTTTGTCCAGCTTTAGGAGCAAGATTTCTTATAGTAGTTACATGAATTTGCTACAACAATTACACAACAATTATTTTGACATCAAAACTGTCACTCAACCCTCTTATACAACCCACTCTTGGCCATCTCAGCTCTCACGTGCGGCTCAACGGATTTACTTCAGCATATAAGAGGAAACTCAGCCTCTTGGTCTCTTGAGAAACTCAACCTCTTTCACAAGCAAACTCGACCCCCTTGCCAATCAATTCGCTCTTGGTCTCGTTATAGTTTGCTCGACCTCACAACTCGCTTTCTCTGCCCAGATACTCGTTCCCACTGAACCTCTAACTCATGCTCATCAATTGTATCTTTGCATCAACCCTTAGGCTCAATTTATAACTTTTCTAAGCTAAGATCGACGACCAAAATTAACTAGTCAAGTTAAGTGAAGATAAATTACTTATCTTTAGCTTTCTCTGCCCAGATACTCGTTCCCACTGAACCTCTAACTCATGCTCATCAATTGTATCTTTGCATCAACCCTTAGGCTCAATTTATAACTTTTCTAAGCTAAGATCGACGACCAAAATTAACTAGTCAAGTTAAGTGAAGATAAATTACTTATCTTTAGCTTTCTTTACTTTAACTCAAGTACCAGTCATAAATTTAGTTTGCATGACATGCATATCTCATGCATGCCTCATGTAATTCATCCGCATGCATGAAACTCCGCATCCAGCAGGCAACGCACTTGCAGACTTTGCATATCACATGCAAACTTTGCATGTCGCATGCAACGCACATGCATGCCTTGCATGTCCCATGCAAGCTCCTAAAGAGGCAAAACAAGGTCCTTCTAGTTAAGACACAAGACTAGAAGATCTTCTGCAACTACAGAAATCAACACTCCCTCTTAGCGAAGAAGGTGTTTTGTACAACACCCAACTTATTCTTGAAGAATACAAACTTGCCCTTCATCAAGGCCTAGTCAAGATGTCTGCTACTTGCTCTTCTGTAGGAATGTACTGTAGCTTCACTGTCCCCCTTCTGCACACAATTTCTGATGAAGCGGTACTTGATCTCAACATGCTTCGACTTGTCATGAAACAATGGATTCTCTGAGAGCTTAATGCAACTTTGGCTATCCCAATAAATGATAGTCGAATCTAGTTCCTCATAAAAAATTCCAATAGGAAGTTTCTAAAGCCAGATCGCCTTGCATGTAGCCATATTAGTTGCCATATTCTTTTCCTCTGCAGAACTTAGTGCAACTGCCTTCTCTTTCCTGCTGTACCAAGGGACTGCTCTTGATCCTAAACTGAAAGTGCACCCTGAAGTGCTTTTCCTGCCAGTTGTATTGCTTGCCCAATCCGCATTGGTGTACCCCTTGAGCTTCACTCCATCCTGTTGAATATACCTCAACCCATACTCAACTGTGCCTCGAAGATATCTCAAAACACGCTTCATAACTACCCAGTGCACTCATTTAGGCCCTATCATAAACGGACTAAATGAGTTCACTTGGAAACAAATATCTGGCCTAGTGTTAACCAGATACGTAAGAGTGCCTGTCAACAATATGCATATAGTTGGGTCCACTGCATCTCATCTAGAAGTATTGATCTTCTTCCAGTTGGTCACAAGTGGCGTGGACATGGGCTTATAGTCAATATTGAATCACTTAAAGATCTCAACTGTGTACTTCCCTTGTCCAAGGAGGATTTTTCCCTCTCTTTTGTTGAAAATAGTGTAACTAGGTTTGGTCTTCATTATTTTTGCATCAATGTATTTTTGTATTTAAAGAATTATTTTTGCTGTAATTAAAGAGCTCAAGACAAGTCATGTGAAAATGAAGACAATCATGTATTATTTGTGTAAATGTAATGAATGTAAGTCCTTCTAGATCATCAAAGAAATACTTAAATGTGTACCCACAGTTTTACTCTATGAAACCACGTCGGCTCAGCTAAATGATTGAAGGAAACGTCGACCTAATCGAAGTTCACATTGGCTCAATGAATGGGAAGGCAAGCCAATATATAGGCTATGTATGGATCCTCCACAAGGCAATTCAATACACTTCTCTCACGAAGAAGCAAGGTAGCGAAGTAGCCGCAGTGTATGAGGAACTCTGTTCCCTCATTGAGCCTGCACCTCGTCTCGGCGTGTGGATCTGGGTTAGCATATTTCATTTCATGTTTGCGTGAAGGGTTTGAAGGGCAGTCCTGACCTCAATAGGAAGGAGGAGACCGCATATGACATTGTGAGGGTACCGTAAGGCTAGAAGAGCCCTAACTCCATCCACGTATGCATATACGCTTTGAAATCTAGGGCATCCTCCTTTGCTGTGGTGACAGTCAACTAGATCATCTTGTGGAAGCCTTGTACATCAACTATATTCATAACTGTGACAACGTATAATAATTATATATATGGAGCAAGAGTAGATCGAGGCTTGGAGAGCCTATCCGAATTGTCTTGGTGCAGATTGAGATAATTCTTCAATTGCAGCACTGAACAATGTTATTGGGTACATATTTTGAGGTATTGTCATTTGATGTTGAAGGCATTTCAAGGTCAAGTTTGGGTCATGTAATTTCTCAATAAAGATTCTATAAGAAAGAGTTCAAGGGTTTTTAACTTTTTCCTCTCAAGTTTTGGAGAGGTTTTTTCCCTGGCATGGTGCCAATATTTTGTGTACTTGTGCATGATTGATTTTCTTGTTTTGATAGCTGGTTGATGATAATGATACATAGTAATAATATCGATCAAATTTGAAGAAAATAATATCTCAAGCAGTTATCTAAGAAAGAGAAATATAACAATTGCATTGCCCTTAAATTTTCTCAACATGGTATCAGAGCCAAGGTTCAGCAAGGGGCGTAAAGAAGATCAACTCCCTCATGCAGCAATTAGCAAGTATGGGTCATCGCAAAAAGGCAGAAGGAAGATCTCGGTTGACACAGATCTCAGAAGGCCTTAACTAATGCGGTAATTATGACAGTGATAATTCTCTCCTCATCGGTGGTACTCATTTCCGTGAAAGGGGTGAGAGTCAGTATTCCTGTGGCAAAGAGGATCTATGAGATCCTACAATATTGCTAACTTGGCATGATTATGACAAGTAAAGTCTTCGAAGTATACCACAGTGGGAAGACTCATTTCTAGCACCTCGGTTGATCCAAGTAATATCTTTGTTGCAATGAACAACAGTGGTTAAGGTTACAAGAGACAGAACTCGTAATTACCTCTGAAATTTCACATAGGAGAGGAGCCACAGATTAGTAGGGTTAATTAGTCACAGTAAAGGTGGATCATATCTCAGAGATCCGCAAGAGAGACATAGAACTACACATTACTCTCCTCTTTGAATTTCGAGTAAAGAAGCCGCAGATAAGAAGGTACAAACCTCGCCTTAAATCTCGATGTGTATGAGGAGCAGGACAGATTTTGTATCGGTGCTGTAGGATTCAAGAGATCAGATTTCTCTCTGCTAATTCGGATGGTATATATCTAGTCTTCGGATGGCTCAAGGAGCAAGAGTCATGGTTACAATAACAATAAAGGCTCTCGCTCATGCCTCTGCAGTCTCGACATGATCACCTTAAGGTAAGTATCAGAAGATATCACTGTGAAGGTTTCATGTCTAGTCATCTTCGCATTCTGTAGCCTTCGCATAATGATGGTGATATGTCTGTAAATATAAGGAGACTTAACAGTGACAAGAGTCACAATTTCAACATAATGTGAAACAGTGGTAAGAGTGACTGTCTCGACATGATAAGGAAAGGTAATAAGGATCATTACAGTCTCAGAATTTACCCTCGACATGATCATAGTTAATACAATGATGATCGTAGTTAGAGGACAGTGATGGAGGTATGATGAAACAGTTATCATGATGACTGTCATAATGGAGTAGAGATCTCATTCTCTGCATACCTAGTAAATCTCGGATGAATGAAGCAGAGATGATTGCGAATGAGGACACAACATTGGCATGAAGTCTGGGCTAATAGTCTCGGCATATTCATAAGTGTATCTGTGCATACCCTCAGCAGATCCCAGTGCAACGTTATACTTGGTTATAATATTGGTGAAAAACAAAGACGCAGTCCTAATCACAGTAGTCTCGATGCACAGTATCCATTATTGCCTCAACATCAATAAAAGGGTAAGGATCTAGAACATTATCACTGTCTCGATGGATGCATTTATATGATGATAAAAGACTCACTCTCTCAGTATAAGGAGGATCACAGTGATTCCTCAGTTATGCTTACAGTCTTGACGTATTCTCTTGGCATACGATCTTAAGGTACAGTGATGATCCTAGTACTTATGGAAACATGATGAATAAGTCATCATGATGATTGTCACAGTGAAAATCTCAACAGACCTCGTTGATATAATGAAGAAGCAGCAGTAAAGATCTCGGTGCAATAAAGGTACAACAATGATGATCTGGGTGAAGGAGCAACAAGGATGATTACATCCATGATGCAACAGTGACCTAATTTAAATGCTGGAAAACGTACTCTTTGAAATGCAGTGAAGAAGATCATCTTCATGAGATCTCAATTGGGAGATATGAGAAAGATGGATAAGTTGTGGACAAAAGTGCTGAAGGTTAAAAGACTAAAGCACGAGAAGGGAAGTTTGGTCCTCAAACTAGACAGTTTTCAGTGCCATGGGAAGATTATGGAAAGAAGCTCAGATCACCGGAAGGAAAGAGGAAGTAATAGACCTCTACTATGAGTGACATGGTGTTCCTCACAAAAGGGTCCTATCACAAGCTCCAAATCTCCTGCAGATATGTTCTTGATCATAAGATGCATTGTGGCATCATGAAAACAAGAACTCGTAATCATGAAGGACAAAATCCATGGCAGTCGAGCATGAAGGACATAGCTCTTGGGAATCTCATTGGACACTAAAGGAAAGGACAAGAAGTCAAAGGAAACATTTGCCAAATGGGGATCTACAAGACCTTGAAGATTCTCTGATGAAAACCTCAGTGGAAGATCCCCTAGTCAGGAGAAGCAACAAGTGTTTCATCAGGAAATCCAACCTTTGGAATTCATGAGACGATGGTCCAATGACATGAGAAATGAAGCAGACCAAGAGATTGAAGATCTTTTCAATCAAGGAAGCTGCTAGAAGCAACAAAGGTAAAACAAGGTGTACACTTTTGTTTATATTTAATGTTGTAAGGTCATGATGTATGGTTGCAGGTGAAATAGATCAAGCATGATCAAAAGGAAATAGATCTCCTCCTTTGAAAGGGCGCGGAAAGACATAAGTTTAACTAGATGAAATCAACATAATATGTCCTCATATGAAGTATGAGGTAGTTGATTACAATTGAAGAACTATAAGAACTCCTGGGAATGAAAGACATGAGGATGAAAGAGATCGTGAGACATGCAACCATGACGAAGGCAGTCAACATCCAGAGAATCAGGAAGACTTGACAACAGATATCATTGGGAGATGTGTTAACATAGATGCAGGATGATTGATGCCTACAAGAAGATGCCATTGAAAGAAGGCCATCACAAAAAGGTAATATGTGATTTGTTTTTTATGTCTGACCTCTTGGAAAAGTCTGGGTATGTGTGCAAGATCATGGAAAGGAGAGTTGTGAAGGATGTAACAACTATGTACCTTGTGATCCAGAGCAATAAAAAAAATGAAGATAGATGAACTTATGAAGGAAGCCCCAGATGTAAAGCCAAGGAGGACACTTTCTGGGAAAGAAGGAATGACATGATGAAGGAAAATGATGGATGGCTGAACCCTACATGTGAAGAAATTGATGACATCGGGATCTTGAATCATCAGTGAACTAGAAGACCCTATAAAGCATTGATGATAGAGTCCCTGGGTAAGAGGGAGCTCTGGGAAGTTCCTATGAGTAAAGGAACTCAAGCAAGTTTATGAGTGAAGAGAAACTTGGAACTTGTTTTTGGTTAAGAGGGAGAGTTAGACACGACATTCTTGTCTTCATTTTGGAAGAAATAATGGAGGATTGAGTTATCATCTGGCATCCGACACTCGTTGAGGTTAAGGTAGGGCATCCAAGATAAGAGTGGGCAAGAGGACCAATATTCTTGAGGGCTGGGAACCCAAGATGAGAATAGTCCTAGTAGGGCATACTCGGAGAACACGTGGGTGGGTATGACCCTAAGAGAGACAATGATGAGTGTGTCTATAAATCATTGGTCTCAGTCTTGCCATCATTTTGCTCTGATCTATGATTGAAAGATAGGGCGATTAGTCAAGGCCTTGCTATATGGAAACAATGTTGGTTGAAGTGATGCTATAACAGATGGATAACTAATCCGACCCTTTTCTTATGAGAACTCTTGTATTGAGAATGTCCATGTACCATGTATGAATGAATATCTCCCTAGTTAAGAGGGAGTGTTGAAAATAGTGTAACTAGGTTCGGTCTTCATTATTTTTGCATTAATGTATTTTTGTATTTAAAGAATTATTTTTTCTCTAATTAAATAGCTCAAGACAAGTCATGTAAAAATGAAGACAATCATGTATTATTTGTGTAAATGTAATGAATGTAAGTCCTTCTAGATCATCAAAGATATACTCAAATGTGTACCCACAATTTTACTCTATGAAACCGCGTCGGCTTAGCTAAATGATCGAAGGAAACGTCGGCCTAATCGAAGTTCATGTCGGCTTAATGAATGGGAAGGCAAGCTTATGTATAGGCTACGTATGGATCCTCCACAAGGCAATTCAATACACTTCTCTCACGAAGAAGCAAGGTAGTGAAGTAGCCGCAATGTATGAGAAGTCTTTCCCCTCATCGAGACTGCACCTCGTCTCAGCATCCGGATTTGGGTTAGCATATTGCATTTCATGTTTACGTAAAGGGTTTGAAGGGCAGTCCTAACCTCAATAGGAAGGAGGAGACTGCGGATGACAGTGCGAGGGTACCGTAAGGCTAGAAGAGCCCTAACTCCATCCACGTATGCATATATGCTCCGAAATCTAGGGCATCCTCCTTCGCTGTGGTGACAGTCAACCAGATCATCTTGTGGAAGCCTTGTACATTAGCTATATTCATAACTGTGACAACATATAATAATTATATATATGGAGCAAGAGTAGATCGAGGCTAGGAGAGCCTATCTAAACTGTTTTGGTGCAGACTGAGATAATTCTTCAATTGCAGAACTGAACAGTGTTATTGGGTACATATTCTGAGGTATTGTCATTTGATGTTGAAGGCATTTCAAGGTCAAGTTTGGGTCATGTAATTTCTCAATAAAGATTCTATAAGAAAGATTTCAAGGGTTTTTCCTTTCAAGTTTTGGAGAGGTTTTTGCCCTGGCATGGTGCCAATATTTTGTGTACTTGTGCGTGATTGATTTTCTTATTTTGATAGCTGGTTGATGATAATGATACATAGTAATAATATCAATCAAATCTGAAGAAAATAATATCGATCAGATCTGAAGAAAATAATATCTCAAGCAGTTATCTAAGAAAGAGAAATATAACAATTGCATTGCCCTTAAATTTTCTCAACATCTTTGACACATCTCAAACCGCAGAAAGTAGTGCATCAACCCTAGGTCCTTCATCTCGAACTCTCCTGCAAGATCTAACTTGTAGTGTGCTACGAGCTCCTATGACCCTGTTAGAAACATGCCATCAACATACAACACCAATATGAGAGGCTTACCCTTCACCTAAATATAATAAGGTTTAGGTTTGCCTCATTCTTGGTGAAGCCCACGCTCTGCAAATAACTATCAATACATGCATACCACACCCTGGGAGCCTACTTGAGGCCATACAATGCTCTCCTCAACCTGCATACAAAGGAATCCCAACCATGCACCTCAAAACCCTCTGGCTGCTCTATGTAGATCTCTTCCTCAATCACTCCATTGAGGAAGGTTGTCTTCACATCCATTTGGTAAATCCTCCAACCCATTTGCATTGCTACAAAAATGATAGCGTTGATGGATGAGTAGCTAACATCTGGAGCGAAGATCTCTTGATAGTTGATCCTTTCCTTCTACGAAAATCCCTTAGCCACAAACCATGCTTTGAACTTCTCCATGCTGCCATTTGTAGTGTTGTCGCTTGAATTGTTCACTAGATTGCGACAATGCTTAGGATAGGGGCTGTCACTCAGATCCATATCCTCTTCGTTTAAGTTGTCTCCTAATTGCAGATTAAGGGGGGTAGTCCCTGTGAAAATTTGCTGCAATAATTGATTTATTTCTCCTACTTATTTATAATAAGTTATTTACCAATACTTCAGTAAATACCAAAATAAATTCAGTTGTAGAATTCACAAACTAGAACTGAAAATTAAACGGCAAGAGTAACATCAGCATATGAACAATCACATTGACACACTTGTTTTTGAACAATCGTCCCCAGGAAAACCCAGTGTGGGAAAATTGGTGCAGCACATCTGAGGATTCTTATTATTGGCAGTAAATATCTGAATACAATCTAGGATGCTCATCTAGCAATCCTTTATGGAGAAAATACCAGTGGAAAATCTGGGTGAGTTTTACCTCAATTCACCCGACAAAATTTCGGCTAATCCGGCACAAGACTGACTAACCCCGACTATTTCTGCGCTGGCTTTGCGTCAGCACTGCGTCACCTTCTTTGCCCCCCTGCGTCAGCTCTCCCGGCTGTTCTGGCAGTTCCCGACAGTTTCGGTAGTTCCCGACAATTCCGACAGTTCTGGCAGATCCCGACAGTTCCGGTTCTTCTGACAGTTCTGGATTCTGCGTGACAAACATCTTTTCTGCTCTGCGCTAGCCCTTTTGGCTTTGCATTAGGACTGCATAGGCCCAGACTGGCCCAGTGTCAACGCTCTCGACTATTTCATTGCCTCTCTGCAAGCTCTCTCCGCCTCTCTGTTCTGTATTTTCCGGCAAGTCCTCCCAGATTCTCTCTGCTCCTCAGCTACAAGATCTCCCCAATCGATTTTCCTCTCGAGAACTTCTCACCTCAGAAAATCAATTTCCTCAATCTCTTTGTGTGTTTCCAAATGAACCCCAAGTCTCCATTTTATACTTTTCCTGTTGAGTCTTCAACGACCGAGATTAAGTCTCTAATCAACAGCTAAGATTAAAACATGACTTGATCCGCCTTTTAGATCATTTTCACCCATATTTTGATTAATACCCATTAATATTTTAATTTTCCTAAGTTTAGACTTAGGAACTCCATTAAAAATATTAATTATTTTAATAAAATATAATCCGGGTGGAATTTCACCAAACAGTTTTTGGGTTCTTTAAAACTCATAGACCTTAGCCTCTCCTCCAATTTTCAAGGCTAGAGCACTTTTGATGCTACCAAAAACTAACACTCCCTCTTAGTGAGGCAAGTGCTCTAGCAACAATGTCTACCTTCATGCTGCTCTATTTCTGAAGCATCTCCTTTCTGCACTGCTATTGCCACCAACACTGTGCTACTGCTGCTACTATATTGCTGCCCATGACATTGCCACTGCCACTGCTACATCTGTACTGCAACTCCCTCTCAAACGCTGCATCATTCTATTGGAAGGGATTTTCCAACATACCCATCTGTTCCTGAAATTGAACAAACTTGGCTCTTCCTAGAGCCTTGGTGAGTATTTCTGCCACCAGATTTCCTGTGGGAGTGTACTCCAATTGTACCGCTCCACGCTGAACACAGTCTCTGATAAAGTGACACCGAATATCGATGTTTTTGGAGCGATCATGAAATACTCGATTTTCAGAGAGCTTGATACAACTCTGATTATCACAGAAGATCCTTGTCGCTTCCATCCTTCTCTTGAATAGATTTACAAGCAGTTTCTTGAGCCATATAGCTGCACATGTTGCTTTGCTAGCTGCCGTATACTCAGCTTCAGCAGAGCTCAGAGCTACAGACCTCTGCTTCTTACTGCACTAGGAGGTCATCCCAAATCCAATACCGAAGCAATACCCAGTGGTACTTTTCTTGTCTATTGAACTTCCTACCCAATCTGCATCATTGAATCCACTCAATTTAATATCATTGCCCTTGGTGCACCTTAATCCAAAATGTACTGTTCTATGCACATACCTGAGAATGTGCTTTGCTGCTGCCCAATGCGCCCTTTTTGGTTCCACCATGAACTGACAAAGGGTGTTGACAACATAACACATGTCTGGCCTGGTGTTGACCAAATACATAAGTGACCCAATGAGTTCTCTGTATAAGGTGGCGTCCACTTCCTTGTTTCCAGAAGAATCTATTTTCTTCCAATTGGTAATCATAGGCGTAGCCGTAGTTCGACAATCTTGCATTCTGAATCTTTTCAGAATTTCTGATGCATATCTTCCTTGGCCAAGCAAGATCTCACCATCCTGCTGCCAAACTTCCAATCCCAGAAAATAGTGCATTAGCCCCAAATTCTTCCTATCAAACTCAGTTTCCAGGTTCTTCTTACAATCCTCTATGAGTCTAGATGATCCTGTCAAAAATAGATCATCCACATACAATACCAGAATCAACGACTCCCCTTCTACTAACAGATAATAAAGATTGGGAATGACATCGCTCTTGATGAATCCCAACTACTGTAAGTAGCTATCAATTTGACCATACCAAGCTCTGGGTGCTTGTTTTAGCTCGTACAAGGCTCTCTTCAACCTGCACACATGAGTTCTCTTTTCATGTGTTTCGAAACCTTCTGGCTGTTTGATATATACCTCCTCTTTTATCACCCCATTCAAGAACGCTGTCTTGACATCCATTTGGTGAATCTCCCATCCCATCTGTGCTGCAAGGGATATAATGGATTTGATAGAGGTATATCGAGTTACTAGGGAAAAGGTTTTCTCATAGTCTATTCCTTCCTTTTGCGCATATCCTTTTGCGACAAACCTAGCCTTTGTACTTATCTACGCTGCCATCTGCAACATACTTGATCTTGTAGATCCATCTCGAACCTACAATTGATATGTTCTCTGGTCTTCGTACAATTTCGCAGACATCATTTGTCATGATAGAACTGTACTCTTATACCATGGCATCCTCCCATACTTGGTGTTGTATGACTTCTTAAAAACTAGAGGGTTCTTCGACCTGAACTACCAATGCTTGGTACCTGTCAGGTTGTCTATGCTGCCTTTGCTCAGCTCTAGGAGCTCCAACGAATTCCTCTGCGTCCCTCAGAGTCTGTCGTACTTCTCGGCTAGTTCTTCCATTGGTGGTGGGAGGTTCCATCTGTTCCTCTTCCTGTACCTGCTGTGGCACTTCTGGCTCCTCTTCTCTTGAGGAGATGCTAGTACTGGTTACTGTGCTTGAACCAAATGCTTGTCTTCTTGCCAGATCTGATCCCTATTGCTGGACTAGAGGAGCATCCTCATCCGGTTCTTCAAATGACATCTCACGAGATTTCCTGAAGGCTCTATCTTCCATGAACTTCGCATCCTGCCTTAATACAATCTTTCTGCTGCTCGGAATGTAGATCCGATACGCCTTTGAAGTCTCGTTGTAACCTACTAGATACCCAACTTTGGCAATCTGCTCTAACTTGCTCTGCTTCTCTTCTGGAATATGGCAATAAGCTACACTTCCGAATATCCTAAAGTGACTTACTTCTGGCTTCTTTCCTGTGAAAACTTCCTCTGGTGTCTTCTTTCCTAAAGCCCTGTGAGGAGTCCTGTTTTGAATGTGTACAGCCGTGTTGCATGCTTCTGCCCATAAGAACTTGGGTAGATTCTGATCGTATAACACCACCTTTGCTGCTCCAACAATAGTTCTATTCTTCCTTTCCACGACTCCATTCTGTTCTGGATTATAGGGTGCTGCCCATTATCTTCAGATCCCTTCTCTTGCACAGAAATCGGTGAAGTTCTTATCTGTGTATTCTCCACCATTGTCTGAGCGCAATATCTTGATCTTCCTTCCTGTCAGGCTTTCCACTATAGCCTTAAACTCTTTAAACCTATCAAAGACCTTATCCTTGGTTCTCAAAAAATAGATCCAAGTTTTTTTGGAATGGTCATCTATGAAGGTAACAAAATACTCAGCGCCACTGATGGCCCTTGTAGACATTGGAACACAAATGTCTAAGTGTATTAACCCCAATACACTCTTCGTGTTGAAATTTCTAAGTTTGACACATTAGAAATCCCTACTGCATTATCTGGTTTATTATCTCCTACTTGTTCTTTCCATTAACAAGTTATTTATAGATATAAATACCGAAATAAACACAAATGTAGCCTTAACACATACAGATCAACAATTGAAATAACTGAGACAATCACACAAGGGACACCGTTATTTTTGGGAAAATATGAGGGTTCTATTATTATGCAGTTTCTGAATACAAATAGGGTGCCAGAAATGGCTCACCCTTCAGAGAATTTCCTTGGCAGAAGTACCTCTCCTCGGAGATAGATATTGAGGCTGATCAACAACCAGATGATTGATCCCACAACAACTTCGACAGTTCCTTAGCTGGACAACGAAAGCTGATCCATCCTTCTCTTTGGAACTGTGTCACCCTTCAGGCACTGCGTTACTCTTTTTTGCTCTGTGTCTGCCTCTCAGCTCCCAATCTGCCCCATGAAAATCCCTCAACGCTGCCTCTTCAACCCAGTGTTAGCTCTGCTAGCCTCTATGTAGCCTCTTGGCCTTTTGCGCCAGCCTCTTGGCCTTTTGCGCCAGCCTCTTGGCCTTCTGCATCAGCTTCTTAGCCTTCTGTGTCAGCCTCTTGGCCTTCTGCGTCAACGTCTTGACCCTCTGCGTCTTCTGCGCTGGCCTAGCCCACTCAGCCTCTACATCAGTCTTGGTTGCCTCTACGTCAGCGTTCCAAGGTTCTGTGCTGTCTCTTCGACACTTTCTCTGCCTCTCTGATATGTATTCTCGGTCTTCTGCCGAACTTCCCCTCACTGCAACAGATCATTAACTCGATTTCTCAGCAAACCCTGCCTTAGAAAATTGAATTCTTATACTTTTCCCAATGACGATTCAACGACCGAGATTAAGTCCCTAATCAACGACTAAGATTAGATTTGGCTTGATCCTCGTTGTTTAGAACTTTCTCACTCATTTTATATTAATACAGATTAATATTTTAATTTTCCTAAGTTTAGACTTAGGAACCCCATTAAAAATATTAATTATTTTAACCTCTCCATTCGGATGGAATCTCCCCAAACGATTTATGGATCTTGGAGATCTTATGTGCCTTAGCCTCCACCAATTTTCATGGCTAGAGCACATCCAATGCTACCCACTGATCCTTTGCACCGGTACTTGTGCTGATGCTTGGCCTGCTGCCTCACATCCTCTGCACTGCTGCTCTCTGTACTGCTGCCCATGACACTGCCACTGCCACTGCTACATTTTTACTGCAGCTCCCTCTCAATATGTTGCCCATGCTGCCCCTAGCACTGCCACGGCTAACTGCTGCACTTCAACTCAGTTACCGAGAAGTAGGTAATTGACTTCCCCAAACACTGATATCCCAGTCAGTATGGAAGCCTCGTGATGTTGAAACTGCCTTTTCTGCTAACCCGTGCTCCCTCTATTGTCACTGCGCTGTTGCAAACACCTCTGTGCCTCTAACACTGCTGCAACCTCTGCTGCGCTGCTACAGACTTCTGCACTCTAGCCTTGCCTTACTGCTCCATCACGCTTTGCTCCACCCGAAATCTGTCATCATGCTACTGTCGTTAAGGGCTCCCGTAGCCAGATGTGATCCAAGAGTTTGGGCACCTCAAGGATCCTGCCCTTAGTATGTAGTCCTCCTGACTACAACTCAATGTCACCCCACCTCTTCTCTAGAGGTGCATGAGCACTCGTGGCACAATAATCATCAGTCTCGACCTCTTTCTCCGCCTTAGCTGGAGCTACTTTTGAATCGGAAGTCTCTCCCTTGTTTTTCTTCGGAAGTCTCTCCCTTGTTTTTCTTCCTATGACATTGGGATGCATAATGTCCCAACTCCCCACAATGGAAGCACTCAACCTTGGAGATGTCCTCTTCCCTTGTTGTCTCGCAGAGTCTAGAGCCGCATCCTCCTCCTCCCCTTTCTTGATTCAACCTCCCTTGCCACTACTCCCTGCCTTGGTCATCCTCCTGATCTCTTCCTGGCGAAGAGCTGCCCACATCTCCTCCCAATTGGGAAGGGTAGCCCTGCCCAAAATACTTTGGACAAATGTCTCCCATTCCTTGGAGACTGCATTCAAGGCAGTCTTGACCATAAATTCTAGATCCGGTGTAGACCCCACAGAAGTAGGCTAGTTGCGAATCTCTTTAACTATTTATCCTTTCACAAAGCTCTTCTTCTATCATCATTTAGATTGGTCCTGATGATGGATCCCTATTGGGATTTGAAACGTTGACAAAAATATGGTTTCTACTGTGGATACTCCGAGACTAAGTTCAAAAGGAATGGATCTATTTGCTCTCCCTTCAACATCTGATATGATCGCAGATGATTCTCCAATAGCATCTTCCGTTGCATGGAAGAGCCTTGGTATAAGGTGGTCAGGGTGTCCCACATCTCCTTTGATGTGTTCTTCTTAGCAATATGTGGTATGACATGATCTTTGACCCCTTTGCCCTTGCCATTGCATCCTCATACTTCTCATTCTTCGCTGGGTCAATTGGGATAGCCATGGTTTTCAAGGCATAGTACTTGATGCGATGTCGATCTAGGACTGCCAAGATCCTGGCCTCCTAGATGACAATGTTGGAAGCCTCGTCCAATCTATCTTGATCCTTTAGTCCGTTCACTACCATTTCAGCTCCTCTTCTGGACTCCCTCTGAGTTTCGACTCCCCTCTTGGAAGTCTCCCTCTAAGTCCTGATTTCCCTTCTGGAAATCTTTCGGCCAACTGTCGAACCACTCCTCTCCAGTCCTCCTTGCAATTGCAACTCGGATCTGGATTCCTTGGCTAGAAATCCGTCGAGGTAGTGACTGCCTCTACCTTGGTCCTGCCTCCTTAGACATTGTTCTGCTTCGACAGAAACAACGTCCTACTAGCTCCTCAAATCACAATTTGCCCACAGCTCCCCAAGCTTCGACAACCGAAGAAACTGAGCCTTTCAGGCCCTGTGCAATCCCGACAACAGCTGAATCTGCACCTCCTGGCCATAGCGTCGATCCTTCCTGGTTGAGAAAGATGATCGGGCTTTGCGTAGGTCTGATCTTCCCCTTTCTGCCTCTGCGCTGACCCTCCTCTTGGCTAGAAATGATGACGCAAGCTCTGTGCCACTCCTCTTGCTGCTACTTCTCTGGAACAATGCTGTCTCTTGGGACAACTACTACTGCTGCAAATTTTAGATTTCTGCTGGTGCCTTCAGTCCTCTTCTGATCTGCAACGCTTTGATACCATGTTGAAATTTCTAAGTCTGACACATTAGAAATCCCTACTGCATTATCTGGTTTATTATCTCGTACTTGTTCTTTCCATTAACAAGTTATTTATAAATATAAATACCGAAATAAACACAAATGCAGCCTTAACACATATACAGATCAACAACTGGAATAACTGAGACAATCACACAAGGGACACCGTTATTTTTGGACAAATGTCCCCGGAAAAACCCAATGCAGGAAAACCGGTGCAACAGATATGAGGGTTTTATTATTATGTAGTTTTTGAATACAACTAGGTTGCCAGAAATGGCTCATCCTTCAGAGAATTTCCTTGGGAGAAGTACCTCTCCTCGGAGAGAGATATTCCCGCTGATTAGCAACCGGATGATTGATCCCACAACAACTTTGACAGTTCCTTAGCTGGATAGCGAAAGCTGATCCAAGCTTCTCTCTAGAATTGCGTTACCCTCCAGGGACTGCGTCACCCTTTTCTACTCTGCGTCTGCCTCTTAGCTCCCAATCTGCCCCACCAAAATCCCTCAGCGCTGCCTCTTCAGCCCAATGCCATCTTTGCTAGCCTTTGCGTTGCCTCTTCAACCCAGCGTCAACTTTGCTAGCCTCTGCACAACCTCTACTGCCTCTATGTCAGCCTCTTGGCCCTCTGCATCTTCTACACTGGCCCACTCAGCCTCTTCGTCAGCTTCCAAGGCTCTGCGCTATCTCTCCAACACTTTCTCTGCCTCTCTAATATGTATTCTTGGCCTTTTGCCGAACTGCCCCTCGTTGCAACAGATCATTAACTCGATTTCTCAGCAAACCCTGCCCCAGAAAATCGAATTCTTGTTCAACTTGGTGTATCTCCAACTGACCCTCAAGCCTCCTCTTATACTTTTCTTGTTGATGATTCAACGACTGAGATTGAGTCCCTAATCAATGGCTAAAATTAGATTTGGCTTGATCCTCGTCATTTAGAACTTTCTCACCCATTTTATATTAATAAACATTAATATTTTAATTTTCCTAAGTTTAGACTTAAGAGCCTCATTAAAAATATTAATTATTTTAATATCTCTCCGTCCGGGTGGAATTTCCCAAACGACTTCTGGGTCTTGGAGATCTTATGTGCCTTAGCCTCTCCACCAATTTTTATGGCTAGAGCACATCTGATGCTACCACAAATCGACACTTAGCTCTATTGTTGCTTCTGGAATACGCTGTTTTGGCGTACTTACCTAGCACGCAACCTCTACATGTATCATCATGCTTGGTAATAAGCACTGGAACCCCCGTAATAGTTTCTTTGAGCATCCGTAACACCCCATGATGTAAGTGTCCCATCCTCCTATGCCACAACTCATTTAATTCGTTTTCTCCATCGACATTACTACTTATTAGTGCCATAGGAGACTCATGTTGCAACTTGTATAATCTGTTGCTTCGAGTTCCAATCTGGGCCCTCTTTTTCCACCTTGGATGCTTGACATATACTCTATTACCAATGAAGTATACATCATATCCCTTATCTTGTAATTGAGAGACAAAAATCAAATTCATTCCCATACCTAGCACATGCAGTACATTTGTGGCCCGAAGACTATCTTCTGCTGCTATCTGGAATATAATGGTTCCTTTTCCTACTAGGTTGCACTTCATCGTGTTACCCATTGTGATTTGAAAGTTCATTTGTTCCTCCTGATAGCTCGAGAAATATTCTTGTTCTCTAGTCATAAGAGCTGAAGCCCTGCTATCAATGTATCAGTCCTCGGCTGATGCAGAACTTGATAGGAAAGCAAACTCCTCTTTCAGCCTGGAAGCTAATTCGGAAATATTCTGATCCCAACTGTTCTCCATGCCCTTTTTCTTTACTTCCATCTTGCCTGAACCTTGCTCTGATACCATGTGAAAATTTGTTGCAATAATTGATTTATTTCTCCTACTTATTTATGATAAGTTAGTTACCAATACTTTAGTAAATACCAAAATAAATTCAGCTGCAGACTTCACAAACTAGAACTGAAAATTAAACGACAAGAGAAACATCAACATATGAACAATCACATTGACACACTTGTTTTTAGGCAAGTGTCCCTAGAAAAACCCAATATGGGAAAACCGGTGCACTAGATATGAGGATTCTTATTATTGGCAGTAAATATCTGAATAAAATCTAGGATGCTCATCTAACAATCCTTTACAGAGAAAATACAGGCGGAAAATCTAAGTGAGTTTTACCTCACTGCACTCGACAGAATTCTGGCTGATCCAACATAAGACAGACTAACCCCAACTATTTCTACGCTGGCTCTGCATCAACTTCTCTGCCCTCTATGTCAGCTCTCCCGACTATTCTGGCAGTTCCGACAATTCCTGGTAGTTTCAGCAGTTTCGATAGTTTCAGCAGTTCCGACAGTTTCCTGTGGTTTCGGTTTTTCTGATAGTTCTGGATTATGCATGACAAACAACTTTTCTGCTATGCACTGGCCCTTTGGCTTTGTGTCAGGATTGCATGGGCCCACACTGGCCCAACGTCAGCTCTCTTGGTTACTGCGCTGCCTCTTTGCAAGCTCTCTTTGCCTTTCTGTTCTGTATTTTCTAGAAAGTCCTTCTCCCGGATTCTCTTTGCTCCTCAGCTGCAAGATCTCCCCAATCGATTTTCCTCCTAAGAACTTCTCACCTCAGAGAATCGATTTCCTCAATCTCTGTTTGTGTTTCCAAATGAACCCCAAGCCTCCATTTTATACTTTTCTCGTTGAGTCTTCAACGACCGAGATTAAGTCCCTAATCAACGGCTAAGATTAAAACATGACTTTATCTACTTTCTAGATCATTCTCACCCATATTTTGATTAATACCCACTAATATTTTAATAAAATACAATCCAGGTGGAATTTCACCAAACGGTTTATGGGTTCTTTAGAACTCATGTGCCTTAGACCTATGTTACTTGGGAGCGGGAGCGGGAGCGACATTTTCAGAAGCTCCCGATTTGGGAGCGAATCCCAGAGTGATTTTTTAAAAATA